>JAMPIV010012341.1:0-117500 GCA_024509875.1 Oreohelix idahoensis | reverse complement strand
TTTCCTATGAATCCATGCTGGTCATTAATTTGTACATTTGATTGTTATGAAATTCATTGCATTCTGTGCAGGCAAGGGAGAAAACCAAAAATGCAACCAATAAAAAAATTCATTCACACTATCCTCAGTATCTGGTATGTCCACCGTGTGCTTGCAAACAAGCTTGGCAGCGGCTCCGCATGGAACGCACAAGTCTCTGAAGGAAATTCCGGGGAATCAAGTCCCATTCACGTGTAAGAGCAGCTTCGAGCTGTTGCAGATTAGCTGGAGAACCTTGCCTGTAGACTCTGCGTCCAAGCTTGTCCCACAGATGTTCTATAGGGGACATGTCTGGTGATATGGCATGCCCAATCAATCGTCACAATGTTCTGCTGCTGTAGATATTGCTGCGTAATGCATGCGGTGTGCACACGTGCGTTATCCTGCTGGAGAAGCTGCAAGTCTGGATAATTTGTGAACGCAAGAGCAACCAATGCATCCAGAACCTCATCTCGATATGTCACAGCATTAACATTTCCACGGAAGACGTAAAGAGGCAAGCGATGGTGAAAACTGAATCTTCCCCAAATGTGAATACTGCCACCTCCAAATCGGTTGTGCTGACGAACACAGCAATCTGCAAAGCGCTCTCCACACCGTCGCCAAATCCGCATACGTCCATCAGCAAAGGATATGTTGAATCTGCTCTCGTCTGTGAATAGGACAGCATTCCACTGCAGTCTAGTCCATCTGACATGTTGCTCTGCCCATTGCAGGCGCTGCTGACGATGTCTGTGAGTCAAGTTTGGTCCAACATAAGGTCGTCTTGCAGTAAGGCCTGTATCTCTGAGTCGTCGTATGACTGTCATTCGAGAGACTTGCCCACGTCTACCCACTATTGCTCTTGCTGTTTGACTTACCGGGAGAGAACGATTCCTTAGGTGACTCAGCACAATATGACGATCTTGCACAGGGGTAGTAACTCGTGGTTGGCCACTCCGAAGTCTATCCTGGGCACTGCCAGTGGTTCCGTAACGTTCATTGAGACGTACAATAGTGCTGTGGTGGTGGCAATTCATCCTTCTGGCAATGGCCCGCGAGCTCATTCCGGTCTCCAACATACCAATGGCTCGTTGGCGGTCGTTTTCAGATAGTCGTGGCATTTCAAGCACATGTACTGGGTGTTTTGTCTCAACGGGCTTTTTATACCGAGTATACTGCCACAACGCGTACACATTTTCAGGGTCATAGCTGTTGGGAATCGTGTTGCACGTGTAACTTTCATTGTTTTTGTGTAGTCTGTACACAAACCCGTGGGTTGAATCAAGCACTTTCCATTCCAGCAGCCATTCGCTCTCTACCTCATGACAAACACGGGGAAATCCATTCCCACACTTTTTTTCCCCAGCTTCTCGGCATCAGTATATACGATAATAGTGGTGCGTTTTTAATGTGCTTCAGTATATATATATATATATATATATATATATATATATATATATATATATATATATATATATATATATATATATATATATATATATATATATATATATATATATATTGTCTTCTTCAACTTCTTCTCTTCTATCGACCCTTTTCTGTAAATGATTGTGCTAAAAAAACTTTCCTTTAGTCAGGTTTAGCCAGGTTCATGATTCATTCACCACATCAAATTAAAAAAAGTTTCCTAACTACTATTATTGTAGAGGAAATTTCGAAATTATTTAAAAAGACTTTATTCAAGCATTATTCTTGCTTGTGGAGTCAAATCCACATCAAGGAAGCTCAATGACTGAATACAAAATCAGTCAGAAAGCCTGCAATCCTTCTTCCTTTTCAATTGATCAAAATGTGGCTAACTTTGCCCACATTTCAGCAATGGCTCTAAATTCAAATACATTATTCGAGATCTTTACTTCGGCTTGGAGCCGCGGTAGCATAGTGGTTGGTGCACTGGCTTCCTAGCTCAGTGGTCTATGGTTCGATCCTGTAGTGGTGTTGATGGTATTGTATGATGGTGTTATTACTACATGTACATTGTATGAGGCCAGCTGTGAAGGCTCCTGAGATAAAATGTAGTTGAGAATTGTCAGAAGGCCTTTCTTGCTACCACTACGACCTCACACTTAATTTTTTTTTTTTTCTTAATGAATGTAGCTACGTAAAGTGTCTAGGGTTATGATGAGTACTGTGGTGTGATAGTTATAAATATACCCATAGATATTTAACAAGACTAATAAGATTAACAAGTGTTAAAATACACTGAACTAACTCACGTGTGTAAAGTTTTTGATATAATTATATTACATTTATTTGTTCTGGATCAAGTTTTATTTTGACCAGAACTGGTTTTAAAAGAAGGATTTAAAATTTATGAAAATTATGCATGGAATGTTACATAATAAATGCCAAAAGTGTACATATTTAAGTACTAGAATAGTTAGTTTTATTAAAATGTTCGAATAGTCATCTCTTTGGGAGGATAGTTACTGTTTGTGCTGTTGGGGTGGCCTCATCACACCTGTCTATATTGACTACTCAGTGTCCAGAAAAAGGTGGGAATTTTTATGGGGATATTAGTCACTACCAATAGTTGGTGAATGTCCAGCAGACCAGAGGCTCACTCATCTTTTTATAGCTCTGGTGCTGAAAACTTGCGGTCCCACCTCTCCGTGCTGGCGGGCAATAATGGTGGTCTCTGTCACAAGAACTGCACAGATACACTCGAGTAAAGTCACCCACCGAATAGACTCTGCTTTGTTGTCGATAGAAACTCACAGCTCTGCAATCAAAGTATGGGCTATGTGTCAAAATCTATTCTATACCCACGTCTGGACACCACACTGACACAACAACCACATCATACAGACAGGTCAGATCTCTCTGACCAAACAGCACAGTTACCATGGTGGGTTTACATCCGATAGATCCTCCCAGACTATAGATTCTGAAAAATAATTATTAGTTGTCGGCCCTAAAAGAAGATAGGTAATCTGTTTCAACGCTTGATATATCTTGCATAATCCTTGCTGTAGTTTATGTACCTTGTTAGTCCCTAGACCCTGACTTGGGCGGGGGGTCTAGAGCAAAATCCCTACTTGTTTGTAAGGCTAGATGTTGATATGGCAGTATCAAATCACTCGAACATGAAACAATATTCAAAATATATAAAGAAATAATTTCAATCTTACCAGATTATGAATACATAACACAGAATTGCTAGCAAAACTCAGCTGAGCTGCTGGCTATAGTATGGCGTCCCTAAATTTATTCACTGTCTTTCATATGGGAAGACACCACACTTTAAAATCTGTGTCTAACACTGAACAATTATTGAAGAATGACCCCAAATGCGCTCTGAGCGCTAATGATATGATTGTCTGTGGCCAATCACTGCCGAGGTTTATTTTAAATTTCAAATTTCTACACTAAAGTCATTTCAGTCATGCTTCAGTCAAGTATGGATGGTTATCTGTTAGTCTGTCCGTCTCTACTTGTGTTTCTAAAAAAAAATGTGCTTGATTTTTGAAGCAACCTTTCTCTCCCCTTAAAATTTTGTCGTAAAAAGTTATATTTAGACACAGCTACCGCTCAAAAACCCTCTCCTCCATAATAGTAACTTTGAACACCTGTTCCCAAGGTCGTGTTTTTGTGTGCAAATTGTGACACTTTTAGATTCAATATAGTCTAGCGATGATGTGAACTACACTGTCTTTTGTCATTATCTTCAATATTATCTATCCGTTTGTAAAATTAAGATCATATTATTTCATTGCTCAGAATAGGCCATCCGGCCAGCTAATTTTTATATTCCTAACATTAATATTAAGAAAAATTACTTTTTAAATTTTTTGTAATTTTCCTACCATCCGCGTTCTGCCGCTCAATTCAAATCAAGGCTTGGTATCGCAAAACGTCCAATTCCGTACCTCGTGTCAATTTGGGGGACGTGAATTTTTACTTTCCTCCATCCCCCCCATTGCGTCTCCTTAGCCTTTCCAGTCATATTTTTTTTCTTTTGATCCGCCGTTCCCCTCCTGTCTAGCAAGTCAATTTTATGGAGGGTGATGACCCGCGGTCTAGGCGATCATGTACATCAGCAGCCTACGCATTATGTTTTTATCCTTAAATGTTATCTTTTGAGTATTTTACCGTTGTATCTCTGTCAATTTCACTACACATCTCCCCACTTGAAAACATGCCTATGGCAAGTTCCAAAACCAGCGATACACATAGGTAAAATTACTCCTCACGTCTGCCACTACTCTAATTTTGATCACAGGGGTGCCGACTGAGGAAATCTGCACCGACATTCAATTTGCCTGGGATATATTGGATACTGAACTGATAAGGTTGAAGCAATAAAGACCACCTCAGCAATCTTGCGTTTTCATGCTTAGCCTGAGACAAGAACACGAGAGGCTGATGATCCGTCTCCACCACAAAAGTCCTACCATACAGATAGATTTGAAACTTTTTTATTGCCCAGACTAATGCTAAACATTCTTTTTCGCTTGTGGAGTATCCTTGTTCCGCCTTATTCAATTTACGGCTTGCATAAGCGACTGGTTTCAGTTCCCCATCAGGTGAAGATGATCTTTGCAACAAAGCCCCTCCGAGTCCCACATTACTTGCATCGGTTCTTAAGACAAAGTCCTGTGTCAAATCAGGCAGTTTGAGAATAGGCTTGCTAGTGAGTTTTTCTTTTAACTCTTGGAACGCTAGTTCACATTGTGCAGTCCAAATAATTTTATCTGGAAGTCCCTTGCGAGTCAGATCAGTCAGAGGAGCACAAATAGCGTTAAAATTCTTGATGTATTTCTGATAAAATCCGCATAACGACACGAATGATCGCACGTCCTTCTTTGTTTGCGGCCTAGGTGCTCTCTGCAGTTTTTCCAAGTTCTTAGGATCAGGGGTCATATTACCCTGATATACAGTGTGCCCCAAGAATTCCAACTCTTTGCATCCAATACAACATTTTGTTGGCCTAGCAGTTAAGTTCGCCTCCCGAAGTCTATCAAACAACATCTCCAGAGCTTCAATGTGTTCTTCAAATGTCTCTGTGGCGACGAGAATATCATCCATGAAATTTGTGATACATGGTTTATTCAGGGGGTCCAACAATTTTCGCATCATCCTTGAAAACACACTCGGAGCATTTTTCAGTCCGAATGGTAGCATATTGAATTCATAATGTCCATCCGAAGTGCTAAAAGCCAAATAAGGTCTCACTTCAGGCTTCACTGGGATCTGGTAATAGCCTTTACTAAGATCCACTTTTGAAAAGTATTTTGCCTTGTTCAGTCTGGCAAATAACTGTTTTGTGTCTGGTAATGGATCCACTTGTCCTTCTGTGACAGCATTCAGTTTCCTGTAATCTATGCACAGTCTGTGTTCCCCAGACGGTTTTCTCAACAAAACGACACTAGAACTAAAAGATGATTCACTGTGCGAAATAATCCCCTCCTTCAACAAATACTCTATTTCTTCCTTCAATACCTTC
Organism: Oreohelix idahoensis; assembly: GCA_024509875.1. Taxonomy (NCBI): domain Eukaryota; kingdom Metazoa; phylum Mollusca; class Gastropoda; order Stylommatophora; family Oreohelicidae; genus Oreohelix; species Oreohelix idahoensis. The sequence goes on along the minus strand of JAMPIV010012341.1, from coordinate 112,012 downwards.
TCCTTCGCGAACGGAATAGAATAGGCTCTCATACAGATTGGGTTTGAGTCTACCAGTTTCATGTCATACTGTAGCAAATTTGTATGGCCTGGTTTATCTGTTAATACATCTGTATGTTCCTCCAGAACCTGTTGAACTCTCTCCCTCTGATTTTTAGTCAGGTGCTTACTGACTTTTACCTGTGCTGCGGTTTCACAAGGATGTAATGGGTATTCATGTGAGGTGAGTGGTTCCTTTTGCATCTGGGTTGCAATAGCTAAGGTCAATAAGGGGGTGCTTTCCTGGAGTGGTCTGTCCAGATACTTCTTTAGCAGGTTTACATGATAAACTTTTTCCTTCCCCTTTTTGTCAATTTTATAGTTTGTTCTAGACACCTTCTCTAGAACCGTATATGGACCTTGCCAACCAATTTGTAATTTATTCTGGCTTCCCGGTAGTAGAAGCAGCACCTTCTCTCCGACTGCCAGTTCCCTGTCCTTTGCCTTCCTATTAAAATATGCTGCATGTTTCTTCCTGGCTTGTTTCAAATTATCATTTGCCAGTTTCCATCCAGCTTTCAAACGAGTGGTCAGTTCGTTCACGTATTGATACGATGAGGTAACAGTCTCTTCCGCCTTCTCATCTGTCCAGGTCCTTAATAGAGCTTCTAAAGGCCCTTTTATTGGCCTCCCAAATAGCAGAGTTGCGGGAGCCATCCCGGTTGAACTATGTGGTACCTCCCGGTACGCAAACAATGCGGCGGGCAGGAATTGATCCCACAGATCCGGTTTTTCGTGTGCCAGCTTTCTCAGGATAGAAATGAGAGTCCCGTTGAACCTCTCTACCTGGCCGTTCCCTTGTGGATGGTACGGACTACAATGAAAGTGTCTGGCTTGAAATAGCTTAAAAACTTCTTCCGTTAGTTTCCCCTTGAACTGAGATCCATTATCCGTCAAGATTTGATGCGGGAATCCTAATCGGGTAAATATTGTAAGTAGTGCCTCTGCTACATGTTTTGAATCAATTGATGGCAGGGCTACCGCCTCTCCCCACATAGAACAAGTGTCCACCAGAGTAAGGATGTAACTGTTCCTCCTCTTGGTCCGAGTGAGAGGTCCTACAATATCCACTGCAACCCTCTCAAAAGGTGTTCCCACTATGGGCATTTCCCCTAGAGTTGCAGGAGCAGTCCAGTGCTTTGGAGCTACCCTTTGACATTCTGGGCAGGATTTGACATATCTTTTTATATCCTCCGTTATCCCTGGCCAGAAGTAATGACAAGCTATACGCTGTCCTGTGGCGCTGATCCCCATGTGACCACTGAAGGGGATTGCATGTCCGAGTTCCATCACTTTCTCTCTATATGCAATGGGAAGAACCAGCTGGTTGTGACCATTTGTTCCAGTTCCGGCCTTCCTGTATAAGAGTTTGTTCTTCATGAAATATTCCCCCTTGCTCGGAGGTGTGTGGCATTTGGGCAATTTTTTAAAACAGGGCTTGAGTGTCCTATCCTCAGCCTGCGCCTTCCTCATCTCCTCTGGATGAGCATTTATAGGTTCACCTTCTTCCTCCTTCTTCTGTGACCTGGTCTGCACTGTCGCCATGATCACAGGTTTCTCGGGATTCCCCAAGAAGACGTATCTACACCCCAATATCAGAGGGTAGATTGGTTCATCTATCACTGCTGCTCTGATTTCTCCTTCCACATAGCGAGTTTTCACCGTTATCCTTGCGATGGGAAGTGTCATGAGTGGTATGTCCTTAGTCGCCCCTTGTATTTCCACTGTTTCTGTGGTATACTGACTTGGGTCCACTAGGCTAGACTTCACAACTGAATCATAATCCAAACCTGTATCATAAAGGCACCTTATGGTGACCCCATTACAAATAACATCCTCACAAACTGGGGTGTGATAAGGTTCCTGTTGTCCCTTAGGATTAACCTTTAATCTTTGCGTCCCCGACTTCATTGCAGCAATGTTTGAAGGTTTCCTTCTACAAAATTCGGTGTTATGGTTATCCTTCTTGCACCATTTGCACCATCTTTTTCCTTGGTTCAACGGTTTTCTTTCATTGAACTTTTGGTCATTGAACTGTGAGTTTCTGTCGCGATAGTCATTTCTTGGCCGCTCAAAATTTGTCCTACCCTTATTTCCCTGCTCTCTATTATCAAATTTATTAAATTGCTGTGGAGCTTTAAAATTGTCTATGTGCTTCTTCTTAGCACCACTTACCTCTGCCTGAGCTGCCTGATACCTCTCAGCAACATTTAAAATTTCCCCCAACTTCTCTGCACCTTGTTCCATGAGAAATTTTCTCATGTCTGGAGCCATGGACTCTCTCAATTGCTCAATCATGATCATTTCTTTAAGATCTTGGGTCTTCCCCAGAGCCGTCCATTTCTCCAAATAGGTTTCTAGTCTGGCAGAGAATTGGTGGTATGTCTCCCCAGACAACAGTTTGGCATTTCTAAATCTCTTACGATAAAATTCACCATTCTTCTCGTACCTTAATAACAAAGCCTGCTTTAACATGTCATAATTGTCTTGGTCTTCCCTGTTCATTTTGGCAAATACTTCATAAGAAGCACCCCTCAATCCCTGTGATAGCTTTAAACTCCACCTCTCTCTCTCTAACCCATATGTAGTAGCTAATAACTCAAAACGTCCCAGGTACCCCTCTATGTCATCGTCTTTCTCAACAAAATGGTCTAAATGAAACCCCATAGCTGAGTTTGAGGCTCCCATACTGGGCGTAGCATCTGAGGCAAAAGGGCTGGCACCATTTTCAGGGGCCGGGCCTTGTAATTCCAGCTCCCTTAGTCGTAATTCGTGCTCCCTCTGCAACCTTCTATCTTCAGCCTCCCTTTCGGCCTTTTTATCTTCTGCCTCCCTTTCGGCCTTTTTATCTTCTGCCTCCCTTTGCTGTCGTTTTTCTTCTGCCTCCCTTTCGGCAGTCAGCCTTTTTTCTTCTGCCTCAATCTGCAGCCTCTTAATTTCTCTATCAGCCTCAATTTGTAACCTCTTCTCTTCAGCTACCTTTCTATCTTCCCTTTCAATATATTTATCACATTCAGTCGTTACGTATTGAATTAAAATTTGACCATCCATCCCCATCTCCTTCGCAGTGAGCACAGCAGCTGATCTAAACTTTGCTAGCTCAGCCATACTTTTCAGACAATATAATAATATACAAGCTAAGTACTTCTTATGACTATAATCTAACTAATTCTAACTAACCAGTTAACTAATTAATTATTACTGGCTGTGAAGATTCACCAACTTTTATCTGCAGGGACACTTTTAATTTTAAAGGAAATTTTACAATTTATTTCCCTACTTTTATTTCTCCCACCAGGAGATCCTAATATTACTGTTGTGCTAATTATCCCTGGACAAGACCCCAATTTATGTAGTGGTGTTGATGGTATTGTATGATGGTGTTATTACTACATGTACATTGTATGAGGCCAGCTGTGAAGGCTCCTGAGATAAAATGTAGTTGAGAATTGTCAGAAGGCCTTTCTTGCTACCACTACGACCTCACACTTAATTTTTTTTTTTTTCTTAATGAATGTAGCTACGTAAAGTGTCTAGGGTTATGATGAGTACTGTGGTGTGATAGTTATAAATATACCCATAGATATTTAACAAGACTAATAAGATTAACAAGTGTTAAAATACACTGAACTAACTCACGTGTGTAAAGTTTTTGATATAATTATATTACATTTATTTGTTCTGGATCAAGTTTTATTTTGACCAGAACTGGTTTTAAAAGAAGGATTTAAAATTTATGAAAATTATGCATGGAATGTTACATAATAAATGCCAAAAGTGTACATATTTAAGTACTAGAATAGTTAGTTTTATTAAAATGTTCGAATAGTCATCTCTTTGGGAGGATAGTTACTGTTTGTGCTGTTGGGGTGGCCTCATCACACCTGTCTATATTGACTACTCAGTGTCCAGAAAAAGGTGGGAATTTTTTATGGGGATATTAGTCACTACCAATAGTTGGTGAATGTCCAGCAGACCAGAGGCTCACTCATCTTTTTGTAGCTCTGGTGCTGAAAACTTGCGGTCCCACCTCTCCGTGCTGGCGGGCAATAATGGTGGTCTCTGTCACAAGAACTGCACAGATACACTCGAGTAAAGTCACCCACCGAATAGACTCTGCTTTGTTGTCGATAGAAAACTCACAGCTCTGCAATCAAAGTATGGGCTATGTGTCAAAATCTATTCTATCTTACCCACGTCTGGACACCACACTGACACAACAACCACATCATACAGACAGGTCAGATCTCTCTGACCAAACAGCACAGTTACCATGGTGGGTTTACATCCGATAGATCCTCCCAGACTATAGATTCTGAAAAATAATTATTAGTTGTCGGCCCTAAAAGAAGATAGGTAATCTGTTTCAACGCTTGATATATCTTGCATAATCCTTGCTGTAGTTTATGTACCTTGTTAGTCCCTAGACCCTGACTTGGGCGGGGGTCTAGAGCAAAATCCCTACTTGTTTGTAAGGCTAGATTATGATATGGCAGTATCAAATCACTCGAACATGAAACAATATTCAAAATATATAAAGAAATAATTTCAATCTTACCAGATTATGAATACATAACACAGAATTGCTAGCAAAACTCAGCTGAGCTGCTGGCTATAGTATGGCGTCCCTAAATTTATTCACTGTCTTTCATATGGGAAGACACCACACTTTAAAATCTGTGTCTAACACTGAACAATTATTGAAGAATGACCCCAAATGCGCTCTGAGCGCTAATGATATGATTGTCTGTGGCCAATCACTGCCGAGGTTTATTTTAAATTTCAAATTTCTACACTAAAGTCATTTCAGTCATGCTTCAGTCAAGTATGGATGGTTATCTGTTAGTCTGTCCGTCTCTACTTGTGTTTCTAAAAAAAATGTGCTTGATTTTTGAAGCAACCTTTCTCTCCCCTTAAAATTTTGTCGTAAAAAGTTATATTTAGACACAGCTACCGCTCAAAAACCCTCTCCTCCATAATAGTAACTTTGAACACCTGTTCCCAAGGTCGTGTTTTTGTGTGCAAATTGTGACACTTTTAGATTCAATATAGTCTAGCGATGATGTGAACTACACTGTCTTTTGTCATTATCTTCAATATTATCTATCCGTTTGTAAAATTAAGATCATATTATTTCATTGCTCAGAATAGGCCATCCGGCCAGCTAATTTTTATATTCCTAACATTAATATTAAGAAAAATTACTTTTTAAATTTTTGTAATTTTCCTACCATCCGCGTTCTGCCGCTCAATTCAAATCAAGGCTTGGTATCGCAAAACGTCCAATTCCGTACCTCGTGTCAATTTGGGGGACGTGAATTTTTTACTTTCCTCCATCCCCCCCCATTGCGTCTCCTTAGCCTTTCCAGTCATATTTTTTTTCTTTTGATCCGCCGTTCCCCTCCTGTCTAGCAAGTCAATTTATGGAGGGTGATGACCCGCGGTCTAGGCGATCATGTACATCAGCAGCCTACGCATTATGTTTTTATCCTTAAATGTTATCTTTTGAGTATTTTACCGTTGTATCTCTGTCAATTTCACTACAGATCCCCAGATGAGGTGGGATGTTTTTAGGCCGCAAACGGCTCCTGGGTCGACCCAGCCCCAATTGGGTACCAGAGCAACTCTGGGAAGGTTAGGGCGGCCGGCGTGATGCTGACCACATCACCCCTTGTGTGCCGATCGTCAAGAAAATATGGGCCTAACACCATATTCCCAATATGCCTCAATGGGCGTCTAACGGGATCCTTTACCTCCTTTACCTTACTTCGGCTTGTTCAAAGAGATTGAGAAAATAGAGCCACGTCATGCCCACTTTGAAAATAATATTGAAACGACCAGTTTGAAAGTAGGATGAGAAAATAGAGCAACGTCATGCCCACTTTGAAAATAATATTGAAACGACCAGTTTGAAAGTAGGAAGTTTCTCATCCTTCAGAAGATATTCTCGCATCTCAGTGACTGAACAACCCTTGAGATGAACTTCAGAGTGCTTCCACAGACTTTGCAACACGAGCACGTCAGCTTGAAATCCACGCTTTTGGTTTTTAAGCAGTGCAGTGATAGGTTCTTGTCTTGAATTTTCAGTGTTGAGCAAAAATCTCGTTCAAGAATTTGAATGCCACGATGAACTGAATATAATAAGAAAAGTGCGACTTAAATTTCGTAATAAAATTCTTCAATCAGTTCATTTCGATAGGTACTACGCATACTTCACTATGTGCGTCATAGGTTCACATCTCGCAGGTATGTTGAAGCATATCGATATGGAAGAAAACCAATCGAGATTTCAGGACAGGCCGACAATTTCAGTATACGTATTTTAAGCGTAACATTTTTTTTTTCAAAATTTATTTCATAAAATGTTCGGTCTGTATAATATTAGTCTAATAATAAATATTCGCCACACTTTTGTTGCCAAGTCGCCATATATGTCGATTGGCGAAAGTGCTGCCCACTCCTGATTTGAATAATCTTTAACCAACCAATGAAGAAAAGTGCTTTATTACAATATTGAATTGGCTACTCTGCAAGATGTGAATACAAATGCTATGTTCCCTTTGTTGTTGTTCTTTATACATGGTTGTTATCAGAATAATGACGATCTTTCATCCACACCTTTAATCAGTCAGTCAATACCCTGTAGCGCGCGATTCCCCCCCCCCCCCCCCCCCAATCTCCATGGAGCATAGGCCTTCAACAAACACATGCCAAGTCATCCTATCGCACCATCTCAAGTTCTCTCCATATTTTCCTCGTCATATTCATTTCCGTCTTAGTTATCTTCTTGTGTGTTTTTGGTCTACCTCTGCCTCTCTTACCTGAGGATTCCAGAACAAGGACTGCCTTGTAACTCTATCCACGGGTTTCCTCAATGTATATCCTATCATCGCCAATATCTTCTTCTCATCTCTTGCTCCATTGGCACTTGCTTGGTTTCTGGTAACATTTCAATCCTTCTATACTTCGTAAGCCCCATTTAAGGAAGTCTGTCGTACGTTTATAATACCTAAATATTTTAGTAAGCCATCAGAACACGCTGGAACTGTGCTAGGTTTTAAGGAATTAGTAAAAATATTGTACATAAACATTGAAGATAAGCATGAAGCAAAATCTCAGTTTAAATATACTACTTCTTCTTGGATCCTTAACCTCTGACAAAGCAGTCAGTGGCCATCACGCCTAGTGGCGTCTAGTAGGGCAGAAACACGCTGTCCCCATTTTGCTCGGTCGATGGCCATCCTTCGTGCAGTGCCCCAACTCTGGTTCATGCTTTGCATCTTAGCCTCCACTGTTCTCCGCCAGGTTGTCTTTGGTCTGCCTCTCTTTCGCCGTCCTTCTAGGGTCCATCAGATAGCAGTTCTGGTGCTGGTGTCGGGGTACCTTCTGAGGACATGGAGAACCCAGTTCCAGCGTCTGCCTGCAAAGATGGTGTGCATGACTTTTTGACTGTACCGTGTAAGCAGTTCATTGTTGAATATGGTATTCGGCCAAAAAATTCGACAAATGTCCCTTAGGCAGGTTGTATGGAATGATGATAATTTGGACATTTCCTTTTCTGATAGTCTCTAGCACTCAGCGCCAGACAAAAGTACAGAAAGTACGCAGCTCTTGTATAATCTTATTTAGTGTTTGTGCTGTACTGAAAAGATTTCCAAATGTTGTTTAGATTTGCAAAAGCTGTTCTAGCTTTATTCATTCTGTTACTGATGTCTTTGCCTTTTTCGCCTCTGGTGTTATTATGCTTCCTAAAAATGTAATTGTATCTGTTTGTTCCAGCTTTTAGTTCCTTATTTGTATGGTCTCAAGATGTATTACATTGAGTGTCTTGACCTCTGTCTTCTATAGGTTGATGTTCAGTCCCACTTGTTGGCTATATTTATTCAATCTGTCGGTTTTTTCCTTGGATGTGCTGATGTGAAAGTGAGAGTAGCGCAATATCGTCTGCGTATTCTAGATCTTCCAGTGTGGTGAACGTTGTCTATCTTATTCCTCTGTTGTCTGGAGCATCATGCAGTCTATGACAGTTAAAAATAGTATGGTTGACAAGGCGCAAGCTGTCGTATGCTTGTTTTCACTTTGAAAGAAAGGTTGCTCATAACAACACTGCATGTAAATTTGGCATAGAGACTTTTTATAATGGAAACGATACACCTAGGGATCCCGTAAGCCCATAGTATTTTCCATAAGCTATCCCTGTATAAGCTGTAAAAAAGCCTTTTCAAAAATATGCTTCATTATGTAAGTATTATAAACGTACGAAAGACTTTCATAAATGGTTGGGGGGGGGCTTGTATAGAAAAGAAGTGCTAGTGGGACACTAACTCCTTACACCCTAGCGCAGTTCCAGTGTGTTCTGATGACTTGTTTTATGTGTGTGCCCGAATTGCTTGTTTAGCAAATAGCATTTGATTGATTACAAGCAGAATGTGGTTGGGAGATTTATGTGAGAGTTACAATATTGATGAGAAACAACACGCATTGTGTTTTGATGGATGTCGCCATTATGTATTTATCGTCTGGTTGTTTCATTAGTGTATGGCCGTTGTGGTTTCCTGCTCGTGTGACCGTAAGCAGGTTTGTGCATGAAAACATGTTTATGTTCGTGAATGTTCGCGTGATTACGCGCATTATTAATCCACAAGCACATAATCAAGTGATTGAAGTACTGTTGATGGAACTCCTACTTCCTGCCTCTCCCACGAACTCACAGTTGCATTTAGTAACTACATTGCTTATAAATTCTTAACAGCTTTTTTGTAGCTCATGACGTCCTTTAGGTTTTTTAAAGGCCACATCTCTCTCCATCAGTGTTATATTTTTTTCTTCTAAGACCTGCTTGCGTACAGTAAGAAGTATTAGATGTAACACTGCATTACTCTTTTCCTTATATTCATTAACAATATTTTAGAAATATAATTTTTCTCATCCATCTTGGGATACTGTCATACTTGCTTATTCTGCTCTTGTTTCAATTGGAAATTTAATTAATAATGAATTGTAATGTTGTGCCTGTTTTATTATTATACTGATTTTGTTTGCATTAAATGAAGAGCCTTTCATAAGATGTGGAAATAAAAGTTATCTTGTCTTTAACCAGAAATACTTAAGCAGGAGCCTTTATTGACCATGTAATAAGAAGATGAGAACTCGGAAACATCGCAACCACAGACAAAATAGAGTAAAAAGGAGCTACAGAAAGGCATAAGGAAAAGTTAACCCTTAGATGAAGAACTATGGCAAGGGAACAACAACGAAACTAATTAAGGGCAAAAATACAACCGAGATTTCTGGAGGAATATGTTCGCCTACACCTTGAGGCACGGCACCTGGACTTGACTTTTATTTAATACGAGCAAGTAGAAGTTCAAAATACGACAGGAAATAATTATGTACTGCTCCATCTGTTGCACGTCATGATGTTGGCGCTACTTCTCCTGTGATCATTTCCATGGGCTGTTCCTTCCTGTAACCATTTCCCTTCTTCATATATATATATATATATATATATATATATATATATATATATATAGATATATATATATATATATATTTGGTTGGGGGGAGGGGAGGGGAGGGGGGGGGGGGGGCTCCTGCGACATTTCTTACCCTGGGAATTCCAGAGCTGGCTTTTAATGCTGAGCACAAAGAGCTCGCATTTCTGTATTTCTGTAATATATATTACATACAAGATTGCACAAAATAATTCATTAACTTGAGTCACTGTCCGTTCTAGCCCTTATCATCATCTTACAGTGTTAATATTTGGTTGGGTTGATGATAATTTCTTGAGATATACACGTGAATAAGCTACTGGTTCTCGTAGACACAATGCTGAGGCCGGATAGCAGTGATAGTTCACTAGTTCTTGAGTTATGTACATAGTTTGTGGTGAAAATGGCTCCTGGTCTAAAGGCACAATGCTGTGGCCAGGTAGCAGTGGTGGACCACGGATTTGAATAAGTTTCACTCCTGATTCTAAGACGCAGTGCCGAAGCCAGGTATTATCTCGTGATACACTCACAGCTAGAAACCTGAAACAAAACAAGCCAAGTGTATGGTACTTGTTCAGAGAAGATGCCCCCTCTTCCAGTAATTAACTGCTGTAATCAGAATGATTATGTTATGACACACCGTCAGTAAGTCATATTGTCCATTAAAGGCAGTACGTCGTTGTCTTGTTTATAATACAACGTCTTGGAGGGTAAGTATGTCATACATGATATAATACATTATTAATACATTTGTCATATAGACCAGAGGTTTTCAAACTGTGCGTCGCGGCTGCCAGGGGCGTCACGGCCCTCGGCTAAGGGCGTCGCGGTGGCTCGGGAAAAGTGTTGGGCTCGATATTATGAGCCAAGGTCCATCAATAAATATAGATCTTCGTAGTATAGAGAGGAGCCGCGGTAATTTATGCACAGGTCAAGGGAGCCGCGGACCAAAACAGTTTGAAAATCTCTGATATAGACAAAAGATGCCCGGTAAATACAGAAAGGCGAACTCTTTGTGCTCAGCATTAAAATCCAGCTCTGAATAGCTTTATTAGCTAGTCAATACCAGTCCTAACAACGACTCTAGTTTACATCAATTTTGTAAGGATTGTGGTTATATTTTGAGATGAAACCAAGCTTCATACGGGCATAAGGAAGAAAAATATAGACATTGTGGTGAGATCAGTGATACAATTGATCAAAATTTCATTAATATTTAACTAAAGAATTAAAAAGTAGTAAAAAACTATTACAAGCCCGTGTTTGTTGCCCGATATCATCACCTATGCCTCGGGGCGAGCTGTATGTTAAAAAGTGTTCGCGCTAAGAAAATTATAAGCCTATCCCAACACCCGCCCGCGTTTTCGTCACTCCGTCTTGAAAATTTGTAATCGACATGAAACAGTTTGCGTGCGGCATACTGGTTTCGCTTGGTAGAGCGATAGAAAAGGGGAGGGAGTGAGAGAAGAATAAAACAAATGCTTTTTATGAATCTAAAAATAAACTAATGCATTGTATTGTATCCAAGTCGCATAGTAACCGAGGTTTGAATGCTATTGAGGAGAAATCTTTACCGTTTTTTACCCGCCACTTCGTTAGGCTAGACAATGTAACTAAGATTCAAATAACCATTGGGAGAAGGGGAAATGGGGGTAGAACGATACTGGAAGTGAAAACTTAGAGTGACTTTCGTTATACAGAATAAAAGGATGTTTAAAATGATAGAATTAATATAATTACAATATATCAAATCCTCCATAGTCCTTACAAGAACTTCGATGAATCTTAGAAGATAGAGTTTATTAATATTATGGTTCAGAAAAAGAAAACCCAAAATGCATGGAAAAAGAAAAAAAATGTTAACGACACTATAGACTGACATAAAACTTATATAGGCTGATAGGTTATAGTCTTCTGACCAATAATATGTTTCAATATCAAAAATCGCTCAATTAATAACTAAGATATTGTAGAAATATTATATATGTTAGTACAGTGTGACAAACGGACAATCGTTCTTGCTTATTTTATTGGTAACATTTTGGGACGCAATTTTGAAAAAGAGGTATAGGAGTGATTCAATTTGATTGGTTAACACTATGAGGAAGGGAGAGGCAGAATTGGTAGCCCAAAACTAAACATATTTTTGTATTGGAATAGCTAAGGCAGACTCACCAATGGACTACGAGACACATAGTATGTTTGGGGTTTTGTTTTTCAAAACTAAATTCAAAATTTGGTAGTCGCCTGATTTCATTGGCCAGCCCAACTTGATATTAGCAAAAGCTTACAAGGCTCTTGGCCATTTGAATAGAATTTTTCTGTACCAAGGTACGATGAGAACAGAAGTGTTGATTGTAAAATAAATAAACATCTCACAGTCTGGACAACGGCAGAGAAACTTAGGCCATATTTGCCAGTCATAGTTACTTGTGTTATATTTCATTGAATTTGTGGGTTTTATTTCCTGTTACCAGCCGGTGACAGGAAACCTTATGAAATATATGTGAAGACAGAAAGTCTCCAGTGAAAGCGTATACTGTCTGCAATTATCCAGAAGGAGCTTCTGTGTGCTGACATATTCTATGCAGAGCAGTGTGGACGTTTCCATCTACATAAAAGAATATAAGGTGATGTGCCATTATCTGGGCCATCTGACAGTTCATCGGGATAAAAAGTGTTTTTCCCCAAAATTAACTATAAAGATAGGGAGCATGATGACAACAACAGCTCCTCCTATAAATGACTTACACTATTATGTATTAAAGAACAGTCTGTGAATACACCTACAGGAACAATATATTAATATTATTCTTATCGGACAAAGAGTCCAAATTTAGTTAAACATTAGTTGTAAGATATATTTTTCTCATTTTCAAAGACCTGTCCAAAAGAGATTGCAGGACAGGCAGATTAAAATTGTACAAAAAAAAGAATTAATGTTCAAAAATTTAACCACAGACTTATTCCTTTAATTATAGTGAGTTATAGAGTGTTGTGTTGATGTACCATCATTTTCATTTCACCCCTAGACACTAGTCACATCATACACCAGGCACTAAAAATAAAATACAGCCCGTGTGAGATCTAGAGAGATAGCGTTAGGTACCCTGAGAATTCATCATCATTTTCATCAACTATTAGACTCAGGGTCTTACATAGCTTGACCTCACACGGTTGACACTTCCACAGCAATACACCATTCAATTATAACATCTCAACCTCTCCAGCAAATTACTCTTGCTACAGACATGAAGAGTTAGGCATAAAATACACATCAAGCAAAATGATGGACATGAAAAAGCAAGCACGAAGTATACATTCGGTTGCAATCGTACAATAATTTTCAAACCTAATATATTTTACACAATTAATAAACATACGTCCAGTTTGACAACCACAAAGCTGACTGGAACAGTTTTAGAAGTTACTTGCACTCAATTGCAGAATTCTTGTACTTAGCACTTGTAGAGGCTTCGATGCTAATATGGATCTTGCTCTCATACGATGTCGACTGTTGTTCAAGCATGTGTGTGCCATTTGAATTTCCCCGCGTCGTTTTATAGTAGCTGAACGGGCGACTCGGAGAGAATGCTGGATAAATTCTGTTCATGTCAGGTTTGTCGGGCCAAAAGCCAGTTTTGTGTTTCTTTCGTAGCAATATTTCACCATATCACCATTTCAAATCGAGTGTTTTTGCAAGCCATTACATGGTTCAAATAAGGAATATTTCCGTCCAACTGATTTTCTCGAAGATTTACATCGATACATAATGAAAGTAAGTGGCAACGGGCATGCAGGCGTAATAAATCTGTTTTTTTTTTTTTTTTTTTTTTTTAATTAATTAATTATTTTCTTAATATTTATTTATTTGTTTTTTTCCCCCACTTTTCCCCTCACTTTGTTTTCCAGTCCTTGTTTTCATTATTTGTAAATTTTTTTAATGCACTATCCACTTCCGGTTTAGTGGCAGCCATCTTTGCTCCACCATGTGACTGGACATAAGGGAGAGTTTTTTTTTTCTCTTATCTTTATAGTTTCATTTTCTCTACTTAATTTTCATTTTCTTTCCCTCCTGTCTCTTGTTTGTCTGTCCCTGACGAAGGCCTTGTGGCCGCAACGTAGGTTTTTCTTGTCCTTTCTCTTTGTAAGAGGTATTACTATTTGTGTGTTTTTGTATATATATATTTTTTTTCATTCAACCGTAACAAATCAGCAGAGACTTTCGCCGATTCGCCACAGTCATGTAAAATAAATTGCCACAGAAACCAAGCTCCAGGAGCAAGTCACTGTTTGGTGTTGGCTTCCTGCTAGGGTACCAGATGTAGTGGTGGCGCCACGCACCGTAAGGAGCACAAAGAAAAATTATGCTGATGATGATGATGATAATGATGATGCTGATGATGATGATGATGCTGATGAAGACAGACACTGTGTAATCCATGTGAACTTTCACGATCTTTCATCTCTGCCACTATCACTTCAGAGTTACTAATGATCAGGCGGATGCCTGGAACAAAGTGTTTGAAGTCATTGTAAATGTGAGTCTTTGATGTATGTTATTCCTGAGATAGTTATTCCTTTTATTTTTTCAGAACGTTTCAACACATACGTGACGCTAAAACTCCAGAATGTAAAATCTACAACGATTCAGGTCAAGGGGTCCAACCCGAGCTGGGAACAAGATTTTCTATTGTGAGTACATTTTTTTTTTCTTTCTTTCTTACAAATTCAGGGCAGTGGCGGATCTACATTTTAAACCCCCAGCAACAATATAAACAAATCAACTAAAGAAAATAATTCACGATCACCTTTTTTCTTCTAGGAAAAACATTACAAGACAGTCCTTCTTCTGGAATTCCCCGGGTAAGAGTTGCAGACTAATACCCCCCCCCCCCCCCACCCCCCCCCCAAATAAAAGACACGGAGAAGAGGGCTGGAGACGGAAATGAAAGTGATTGTCACCGGTGTGGTGTGTACTTTTATTTATCCTATCGCAAGTTAGATTCTTTACTGGCTTAAAGCCCGCCAGAGGTTATAATTTCTTGGGTCATGTTTAAAAGATGACCAGGCTTGTTCGTTCCTCTTATGATGTTACAAGTTGGAGAGAATAGTGGTAGAGATGTATGAACTTGAACAGTACATCTAATTTGAAACAACTGACATACAATTATCCAACAGGTTCGTTCGTTAACAAGGAACTTTTATTTAACTCGAACAAGTTGAATATCATCAGGCGATTTTCATTAAAGGTGCATATTTACATAAAATACAGTCTTGGTAAGTTTTCTCATCATGTACAATGTATCATATATCCCTAAAGCATCCAGGGTGGCTCATAACATTTTTCTTCACCGTCATATTCTTCCAATTTCTTAATAATAATAATCTCGTAGTTGGCTACTTCTTCAGATGGTTTCCTTAATGTTTATTTCCTCCTCTATCCTTTTCATTTTGCTTCTATATAACCTTCTTTGCCCTCTTCATTAGTTTCTATGTCTCATTTCACATAACTGAGCTGAAATAAACACGAAATATTTCGATGGTTTCTACTTACGTGGGTATACCACTAAACAACATCTGCATGTGTATAGATTTACACATCCAAGAAATATCTCTCTCTGCAACTGCAGCATGGTCGAAAGATTATTAACTTATAATCTATAACGTTGAATATCTCAACGTGGGAGCAAGACGGTCACAAACGCGTCTTTAGGCACTGCTCAACTCCATACAACTGACTGCCCGAATATTCTCTTGCAGTCGGCCTCATAGTGCGTGCTTTGCTGGCTACTTTTCATTGGTTGGAGTTTTATTCTATTCAATTATTTACTGGTCATTCCCTCTTGTTGTCTTACCGGGGGTAAAGCTGTTCCTATCTACGTCCCTAATCTCCATAACAACTGCCGCCTAAACTAGCGTGGTTTGTGTCAAAGCTGACCTAGTCGATTTCTACCACCACTCTACCCTGCTCTTAGTGTCTCGGGTTATTTTTATATTAGTTAAAAATCTTGCTTGCTCATTTATCATAATAGCGAATGATAGTTTTATTATTTTATTATAACTAGACTCTAGCACGAATAAATGCTATGGTGGTGGGTCATACGGCCACATGAGGAGGAGTACGCAGAGAGAACTTGCGATGATGGCATGTGACAGGATGGACTTGGCCTGTGTTTGTTGAAGGCCTATGCTCGGAGAAAAAACGCCGGCGTTGGATAGGACACACTATAAGAAAACCACCTGATAGCATTACAAAACAGTCACAGTTCTGGAATCTCCAGGGTAACAGAAATATAAGGAGTTAAAAAGTAAATGAGTAAGAGAACGGGAAACAGACATGAACGGAATGAAGAAGATATGGACAGACATTTGATGGATGGCACAGGACAGGAGATATAGACAGACATTTGATGGCTAGCACAGGACAGGAGATATGGACAGACATTTGATGGATGGCACAGGACAGGAGGGCTTGGAATATTGATGTTGACGACCTGGTCTCTACTGGGAACTGAAAAATGTTGATGATGATGGTAATGATGATGACGACGCTGATGATGATAATTGAAAACCATAACGAAGGATGAATTCAAGCAACCAAGAGTGTGCTCTCAAAATAAACTGGCCGTCATAGGTGTTGATGCATTAATTTGTGTGTGTGTGGTTTTGTCTTCGAGAAAGCTACTAATTTATGGATGCAGGAGCGAGAAGTCTTAAGAATATGACTTTGGTACAATCTTAGCTGAAATTCAGTTGCATTTGATCAGGTGTAAAATTATATTGAGCCTTGACTGAGAATTAATCCAAGTAAGGACGCACCAACGTTCGACCGTGTTTGTACTGAATAATGATGCCAGTAAATCCAGGCGGCTGATAATTTCTTTTGTTCTCACTGTAAATTTTAACGATAATGGAACATTCGCCCTGACCTGCAAAGTCAAATATTGCAAACGTTTGCGTTTGTCTGCCTCTCACTGCGTGATCTCTGTACGCTCTGTTGGGACTGATTAAATTACCCCATATGTGAAGTATAGGAAAAAATCAAGACTGCGTCAATTTGAGTGGACGGCCATCGCGCGATAATAACACATTAAACCAGACGGGGCAATGTATGTCATCATTAATGCTAGAGAGTGATTAGTTGGTTATAAATTCATCACGCTTTGTTGAAACAATTACTAATAAATATGTCGTTTACCAGGCGGCCCATTCGCCAGCCGGCACTGCCACTTTAAGCCTCGTTTTGTGACATGTGGCAGCTGCAAGCCAGGGCAGGATTATTTTATGGCTCATCCGTACTCATGCGAACTTCTGGTAGCAGGTTCTAACGATAAGAGCAGTCTTATATTGATCGATGCTACAGTTTCCGAAGTCATCCTCTATGAGGCGATTAATGAATGTGAGTTGGGGGGAGAAAGAAGACGGTTTCGTGGCTCAGAGGCAGACGTCTCTACCTAATTTGCGGAAGGCCTGTACGGATTTGTCTTAGTGCCAGCACTGACATTGTTTGTCACACATATTACATACCCACATTTACTTTGAAGAGAGCTGTACATTCTTAATTGTGTAAAAGTAGCGCCAATGTCTCCCTTTATATAGTGTGAGAATAACACTGCCCTACACAAAAAAAATTTACATTTTACTCCTGATTGTACATAAATGAGGCCTGCTCAATCCAAATATCACATTTACTTGTCTGTAGCAGCTCTAGTTTTTGAGATACAGACATTTTTGTATTTCATTAATACAGGGTGACCCAAAAAAAACGGGCCCGCGCGCGCACTTTTTTTTTTTTTTGGGTCACCCTGTATTATTACAATATTTTCTATATAAGGCTATGTAAAAAAAAACTATTGCTGTCTAGTCCTTTACAAAAGAAAACTGCTTGTTTACTCTCAGTTTCAGTTTTCCAAGAATCTTCCCAGAATTGCCTTTTTTTAGATTTTAAGCCACTTATTTTATTACATTTCTAACAGAGAATGGCATCATCTTCAAGAAGAGCATGTTTTCTTTCACCGCATTTATTTTGTTATATTTGTGGAGAGTACACTTTCAAAGAAGAACATAGGAAGCATATTACTGTTTTTGTTAAAAAGGCATACTTTGCTTACTTTAAAGTAAAACTAGGTGACCAGGACAAGTCTTGGGCTCCTCATATTATTTGCAAAACATGTGTTGAACACCTGCAACAGTGGACTTGTGGGAAAAGAAAATGTTTAAAATTTGGAATTCCAATGGTTTGGAGAGAGCCCAAGAACCACTATGATGACTGTTATTTCTGTGTTGTGAATATTAAGGGAATTAATGGAAAAAATCACAAAAAGTGGAAATATTCAGATTTAGATTCTGCTAGGCGACCTGTTCCACACGGAGATGACATACCAATTCCAACTTTCAGTCAGATTTCGGATTCCCTGCTAGAAGATGAGACAGCAGTGGCGTGTGGAACGACAAGTGACAGTGATAGTGATTTCGAAGATGATTTTTCAGATGCTCAATGCTTCGACCAGCTTGAACTAAGTGATCTAATCCGAGATCTATATCTCTCCAAGGAATCTTCAGAACTTTTGGCTTCAAGATTGAAAGAAAAAAAATTACTGACTGCTGAAACAAAGGTTACATTTTATCGCAGCAGAGAGCAAGGTTTTATTCCATTCTTTTGTAAAGAAAACAACCTTGTGTTTTGTACTAATGTAGGAGGTCTTGTTAACAAAATGGGTGTAAGTTATACACCAGATGAGTGGCGACTTTTCATTGACAGCTCTAAAAGAAGTTTGGAGGGTGTTCTCTTACACAATGGTAACAAATATGGCTCAATTCCTATTGCTCATTCTACTACAATGAAGGAGGAGTATGCTACAATAAGCACCGTTCTGGAAAAATTGAAGTATTTAGAACATAACTGGATGGTTTGTGTAGATCTTAAAATGATGAACTTCTTGCTTGGCCAGCAAATGGGATTCACCAAATATCCATGCTTTATATGTTTGTGGGATAGCAGGGCAAAAGATATGCACTGGACAAAGAAACAGTGGCCGTTGAGGGATGAATTTAAAGTTGGAGAAAAAAATATTGTCGACAAGCCTCTCATTGATCGAAAAATAGTTCTACTGCCACCATTACATATAAAGCTTGGCTTGATGAAGCAATTTGTTAAGACACTGAACAAAGATGGTACCTGTTTTAATTACTTATGCAGAAAGTTTCCAGAATTGAGCATAGACAAACGTAAAGCTGGAATTTTTGATGGACCTCAAATTAGAAAGTTAATAAACAATCCAAAGTTTATTGATTCCATGAACAAAACAGAGTCCACAGCCTGGTCATCATTTGTTTTAGTTGTGCAAAACTTTCTGGGTAACTTTAAAGCAGACAATTATTCTGAATTAGTTGGAAACATGCTGTCGAGTTTTTGTGAACTTGGATGCAACATGAGCATAAAATTGCACTACCTCCATAACCATTTACATTTATTTCCGGAGAATCTTGGCGACTTTAGTGAGGAGCAAGGTGAAAGATTTCACCAAGATATAAAAACAATGGAAGAGAGATACCAGGGACTTTGGGATGCCCACATGAGGGCAGATTACTGTTGGACCCTTAAGCGTGACTGTCCGGGCATATCACATTCCAGGAAGTCATCGAAAAGATCCTTTTTGCGTGTTGACTAAACAAGTGCTAGTGATAAAGTTTTATTACATTTTTGGTAATATATGCACAGTAATTACATATAATATGAATGCAGACTAAAGTCAAAATGCCACTGATAGCACCTAACTCTAGGATTGTACATAACAATTGCCCTACTAATATGGTCATTCTTAGTTATCTCAAAAACTAGAGCTGATAGAAAAAAATCTGATTACATTTTTGGAATCAGCAACCCAAAATTACCCAAGAACAGCTATAAAATTTAAGGCACCAAAATGTGTGTATACCAGTGTAATTAGACATTTCCACGAACACATTTGAAACGAAAATTATCAAATGTTACCAGGCGTTACCGTTAATGCATTAAATAAAGGACATTTATTATCATCCTCATTCAGTCCATACCTTTCAGCTGCCCCTGGAGCACAAGTCTTCGCTTGACTGTGCCATCCGTTCAAGGTCTTCCCATGTCTTCTTTATCCCTATTCATGCCTGTCTCTGTTTTCTTCCTTTCTTGTCCTCTCCGCATTGTTTCGCAGAGTCTCAGTATGTCTTTATAGTTACACATTTCTGCTGCCACATGTGCAATGTGTCCTTATTTGTGTAATGTACGAACATTCCAGGTGTCAAATCTGGAGATTTTCCTAGAGAAAACAACGTGCCAGGACCTCAGACTCTTTACTGTCAGACGGCTCTGACTTCCATGCTACGGTCACCCTGGCTTCTGATGCGTGATGCCATATGATGATGGATGGTATCCGCATGTCTGGTTTTGTGTGGTGTGCAGATGTGTTCAGTCAAAACAATGTTCATACAAAAATAACAGGGCAATCCACATAGGACGTCAGTAAACTCACGACGTATAAAGTCAATGATTCTTGTAACAGCCGTTGACGTTTTTCTTCATTATTTATTGTGGACGCCACAGTGACAAAATGGTTACGCGAATATGTAGGCACATCAAACAGTCATTATCACAGCAACATTCAATACAGCAATAGACGGTAGACAGCATTACAATGATGAGTCAGATGCATGTTATATTTCAAAGTGCTGTAAATGTAGTCAGGTGAAAAACTCCATCCCTTTCTATAACAGCCAGGAGATAACCAGATGTATGAGATCAGTTCACTCTCCTTAGTTTGACTTCAGCAAGACAGACACGTCTGCCGAAGTATAAATAATGTCCTCAAAAATATCCTCTAGATAATAAAGGTTTTCCAAACCTAGTTCATTTAACAAAGTAGCAAGTAATGGTCCTTGGTACATGCATCAACCGATGCAGTACAATGCAGCGACATGTGAGCTAGGAAAACATCTCGTGACGACGACTTTCGAAGACAGGCTATGAACCAGAAATCGTTCACGACCAAAAATCGATAGAGTTAATGAAAATGTTAATTTACCTTGCCTTCCGGAAATACACAGAAATATTATGCCTCTCGGCATGTGCAAATACACTAGAGGTATTATCTCGAATAAACGAAATATCCATAAGAGGACTCTCACATTCCTGACAGAACAAAAAAAATAGCGGAGATCCCCTCTTCAACGAGGCATCTCTTTCGCCATTCCAAATCGCTCACTCCACTAGTGGTGGGCGGAAACCGATCGACCAAGAAGCAAGACAAGTCATGCGCAGTCCAGCGCAAAATGACCACAGCTCAAACTTAACTGCATTCGATACCAACGCGAGAAGACAAATGCTTACCGAGAAAAGTGACTATAAATTTCAAGCAGTTGTTGCCCTTGCGTTATAAAATAGATATTGAAATAAAACGATGTTGCGAGAATTTATCACGCAACATATCACCACCTCCTCCCGATAAAAAAAAAAAATGTGGAACATATTTTTTTTTTTTTTCAATATCAAAGAGCATGCGATAAGCGGCTCAAAACGCACGAATTATGCGCTGATAATTAACTAAATTGCCAAACAATAGGCTAATTATAGAGTGTCTGGTGAGGATATACCTCAACAGAAAAATAAATATGTCTCAAAAAATATTCACATCGGGGAGGTGTCACCAACACACATCACGTTAGCATGTAAACACAATATACGTATGCAAGTTACTATAATCATCATTAAACAGCATACTCTAATATTGTCTTTAAAAATGGATGTACAAATCTGATAGGAAAATTTAAATAGTACATTCTTTGACATGTAATGACATAAGTACATAGTAAAGTTAAACTACATGACGATCCAGGACATATGCTCTGGTATTCCGAGGGTAAGTACACAATCCAGAACTCGTCATGCTTGATACTAGTAAGGTAAGTCCTCAGCTCAACAATGACATTCTGAGAAAGTACAAGCAATATAATGCTAATTAATAACTAATATGCTTCATAAGGTACAATACATTATTAATAATTGTGGCTGTTTAGTAAACTAACGGCCCTTATATTAACTACTCAGTCCTCCTCTATCATCTTAAAAAACGAACAGAAGAAGATGACAACAAAGCACGATAGTGTGTACATATAAAGTAAGTACAGATGTGCTAATCTATTGTAGAAATATAGGTGTGTTATGACTCTGTAATATATGGAAATATAGGACAGAAGTATTAGTTGGAGTCATGTGGGCATCTAGACAAAATGTCAGCCATCACATTATCCGCACCACGGATAGCTCGTACCGTGAAGTGAAAAGGTTGAAGAGCTATAGCATATCGAGTGGATCTCGAACTCTTCAAATTCTTAGTCTGAATAGCTGTAAGAGCTTTCTGATCAGTCTCTAGAATGAAATGTGCGCCCAGGAGGAATCTTTGTAGTTTTAGAATTGACCAAACCATCGCTAACAACTCACGGTCTAAAACCGAGTAGTTCCTCTCTGCCGCATTTTGTTTTCTAGAAATGTACATAACAGGATGCAGAGTATTTGCATATTCTTGCATCAGTGCTGCTCCAATCCCAGTGGATGAAGCATCACTCCGAAGAACAAAAGTCCTATCAAGAGTAGGTAATCTTAAGATGGGAGGAGAAGAAAATATATTCTTGATTTGGTCTAGTGAAGATTGGCATTCTTCAGACCAACGGACCAGATTAGGCGAACCTTTCTTCAACAATGTTGAGAGAAGTGCCATGATCGAAGATAAATTTGGAATAAATCTCCCATAAAATTGAATTAAACCTAAGAGACTCCTAACTTGTTTCTTCGTTTTAGGAACAGAAATGTTCAGTATTTTGGAAGTATTGTGGTCTTCTGTCTTCAAGAGACCATGACCAACACGATGACCCAGGAAAGAGATTTCACCAAAACCAACAAAAGCTTTAGAAGGTTTTGCTGTCAAATTATTCTCACGTAGAGTGGACAGTAAGTCATATAACCCTAAATAGTGATCTTCCCAGGTATCACTGAAGAGACAGATGTCATCTAAGTATGCGATGACATCCGAACGATGTGACAGAATTCGACGCATCATGCGAACGAAAGTGGCAGGGGCGTTCATGAGACCAAAAGGCATAACATTCCATTGAAATAGACCCCTAGGTGTAGAAAAAGCAGTAAGAGGTTTGGCATGCTCTGCTAAAGGCACTTGCCAATAACCTTTAGACAAGTCAAGTTTAGTGAAGAATCTAGAATTAGAAAGTCTAATCAGTAGATCTTCTAACAAAGGCATCGGTTCAGCATCGAACTTTGTGACCTGATTCAATTTGCGATAATCAACACAAATTCGTATGCTCTTATCCTTCTTCCGGACAATAACCATGGAAGAAGAATATGGTGAAGTCGATGGTTCAATTATATTTAATTGAATCATTTCATCCAATTCCTTTTCCACTTGCGACTGAAAGTGTATAGGAATAGGATACGGCCTAACCCTAATTGGATTATTGTCGGTAAGAATTATGTCATGTTCTATGACATCTGTGTGTCCAGGAATGTCAGTGAGAACATCCTGAAATGTTTGTAACATCGACGAGACTTGTCGATGTTCGTCACCAGAAAGATTAGGAGAAACAGAAACGTTTTTCCAAGATTCCGTGGAATGTAATGGAACCACTGGAAGGGGAAGGTTGACATCAGAGAAGGTAGCTTCCTCATCCTGAATGACAGACAGGGATGAATAATGACCGTGAGGTGCAGGAGCATCATCCGTTGCCTGGAAAATAGGCAGCAAATAGTCCGGACGTTCGTGAAATTCCGAAAGCATGTTTATGTGGAAAGTTTTATGCTTTCCATCAATATCGACCACATAGTCAACATCGGAAATCCGAGAGACTATTGCATACGGACCTTTCCATGCAATAAGAAGTCTATTTTCCCTACTGGGGAGTAGGACGAATGCTTTGTCACCTGGACAAAGTTGTCGTAGACATCTATTCTTGTTAGCAAACTGCCTTGCCTTCTCTTTAGCAATTTCTGATGAAGCAGTTGCTAGCTTACATGCCTCAATGATCTTTTGTCTAAGAGCAATGACATACTCATATGAGGATTGAGTTTCATCGCTAATATCATCGGCAGTGATGAGATCGTGTAATAAAGACATAGGGCCGCGTGGACGCGCGCCAAAGACAAGTTCGAAGGGAGAAAATCCTGTGTGTTCATTAGGGACTTCTCTATAGGCAAAGAGAGCCGCGGGTAAAACCCTGTCCCAATCTTGAGGATGATCTTCAGTTATCTTACCAAGCAAAGTCTTGAGCGTTCTATTCAGACGCTCAACTAACCCATTAGACATAGGATGGTAGATACTACTGAGAGATCGTTCAATATGTAAGGTAGACATTACCTGTGACATAGTGTCAGATATGAGTTGAGTGCCATGGTCTGACAATATTTCTCTGGGGAACCCCAAGCGAGAAAATATCAACCAAAGAGCATCTGCGATATCTGTAGTAGATATGCTCTTAAGAGGAATAGCCTCTGGCCAACGTGTGCACATATCGACACATGTAAGGATAAACTGATGTCCTCTGGCCGACTTGACCTTAAAAGGGCCAATAATATCTATGGCCATTTTCTGAAACGGCCGAATAGGAATGTCAGCAGCCTGGATAGGCGCAGCATGTCGTGGTCCTCTAGATTTGACCTCCTGACATACCTTGCATGATCGGCAGTAAATACGAATGTCCTTATTGACAAAAGGCCAAAAGAAAGCCGCAAGGACTCTCGACTTCGTACGGGCAAAACCCATATGTCCAGCACATTGCGAGTCATGAGCATGTTGTAATATTTGGACTCTCATGCTCTTGGGAACAAGAATTTGCGAATGTGCCGACGTAGTCGAATCTTGTACCATACGTACAAGTACGCCGTTTCTCATTGCAATCCAAGATTTTCTATTTGTATCCTGATTCGGATCACCTTTCTTCGCAAGAACGAAGAATTTTTTTAAAGAAGGATCTTCTTCTTGCAATTTTATGAAAGAGTCACGAGTAATTACTAAGTGACTATCTTGGCTATCAACTTCATTATCACTATTCAGTGAAGTTTCGGGTGTTTGTAGAGCTTGTGCTCTTGTAACTACTGCATTTGTAGCTTGCATGTTATTATCTTCCCAAGCAGCAATCTGCTGTGGGGTACACTCCCTAACTCCGTGAATACGACCAATAATAAGGTCCGCAATAGGATTAGGTAAGAGACAAGCATGCACATCTCCAGTAAAGAAAGGAGTGGCAATGCGAATTACAGCAGTAGGATATTTTTCTAGAGTGCCGCCAAATGTGACACATTTAATAACCCTTCCTGTAGCACAAGATGGATCTACAAGCGATTGTCTAACACCAATAGTGGTGCATCCGGAATCGAAAAGTAGTGAGACCGGAGTATCATTAACAAGACCCTTATGTAGGATTAAAGAACCCCTCCCGTCATGCGCAACAGCAGCAGGAAGAGCGGGAAGTGGGTGACCACAACTCAAAGTAGTTATGGTACCCGGTTCGAATAAAGTACTGCATTGGGGGCATTTGTTTGCTCTCTCAAAGTCAAAAGCAGAACCAGTGACAGCGTCAAAGTTTTTACTATCAACAACATGATTACAGGCTCCCTCAGTTTCCTGTTGTACAGCATTAGCCTGCTGATATCTCTTTTTTTTGTGTTGAGATCTACCCCGACTATTATTACCTCTGAAGTTATCAAAGTTATTATTATCTCTGCAGTTATTATTGTCTCTATTGTAATTGTTATCCTGGTTCGAATTCCAGTTTCCACGATTACTATCATGTTCACATTGATGCGAACATCTATTTGTTTGGTTTTGAGGTCTTCGGCAGGAATAACCTCTATTACCATATCCTCTTTTGAAATGCCTATAATTATTAGGGTGATAGTAACGACCACTATCAGGTTGTCTCCAATTCTTCGAAGAAGAATCACCATGAAATTGATTTCCATGATTTTGACAGAAATTACCGCTACTCTTTCTATCAAAATTTTGTTGGAATCTACGAGCAAAGTTTTGGCCATACGGAGCTGCCGAAGCAACTGGTAAACCTTCTTTCACCTTAGAGTTACCCATGGTTATGTGTGGGTGCGCAGTTACGTATTGGCAACAGAAATCTTCCATTTCTTTTATTGTTTTAGGTTTACGTTCATGAAGGAAAGCAAGGAAAGACTCATTGACAGACGACATGACTTTGTCTCTAAGTATTAAGTCCATAAGTCCTTCATAAGTTTTTTTCCGTCTTAGATAGTTCAACCCATCGTGAGAAAGTAATGCGTATTCTTGCAATAAACTCGGAGAATTCAACTCCATTTTCAGGTAACATGTTTTTAAATTGTAGACGATAGCCGTCTTCGTTAAGCTGATATTTCTTTAACAAAGCGGCCCTGACAACCTCATAATTGTTCTTGTCAGGTTCATCCACCATATTTAATATACTTAGAGCTTTACCTGTCAGTATCCCTGATAACTGATAAACATATTTTGCTTTGTCTATGTTATGAGCTGTACATGCTTGTTCAAATCTGTCCAGATAGAACATTATGTCATCGCTGGAAGGACTAAATGTTGGTAACTTAATCTTAAAAGTATCATTATTAGCCTTACCAGAAGATGAACCCTTGTTTGAATCATTACCATTACTCATGCTTGTCAATTTCAATTTTTCCAACTCTAAAGCTAAGACCTTTTCTTCATGTTCCATTTTTGCTTTCTCTTTCCTCTCATCAGACTCTCTCTGTAATCTTCTTTCCTCAGCCTGAGCCTCTTTTTGAAGTCTTTCATTTTCAGCTTCTTTTTCAAGTCTTTTATTTTCAGCTTCTTTTTCAAGTCTTTTATTCTCAGCCTCTTTTTGAAGTCTTTTAGCTTCTAGCTGTAGCTGGAGTTTTCTTTCCTCAGCTTCTGATTCCCTTTTTTGTTTTTCCATTTCCATTTGGAATCTTTTTTCATCCACCTGCATCTGCAGTTTCTTTTGTTCAGCTTCCATATGCAGTTTCTTTTGTTCAGCTTCCATTGCTTTATCATATCGAGCAGTTGCAAATTCTTCTAACTTATCACCAGTCTTGCCAAGCAATTTACCCTGCTCAATAAAGTGCTCAAATGTAGACATGTTGTCTAACATATGAGTCCAAAACCTGAAATAATTAACTAATTTATTTCAAACCTAAGTGTAACAAGTCTTAATTAAGCACTTGTATATTCACATCACCTTATATTATCCCAGTCTCTGTGGGAAACAAGTCTCCAATCAAAGAACTTGTATATGAAATATCAGCACTCAATTCTTGATCATAAGTGCACTATTCATCATTCATTTATCATCAGTGTAGTAGTAACAGTGCATTAGCATAGCCCATTAACTAATTACTATAACTGTAAACAATGACTATGTAAACACATGCAGAATGTAAACATTGAAAATGTAAACAATACAAACAATGTAAACAATAACAATGTAAACAATAACAAAGATCAGCAACAATACAAAAACGTTCGCAGAAAACAACTAAAAATAAAGCAGAAATTAATGAAATATCACAAAAAATGTGACGATATCTGCGATAGAATTAAACAAAATACATGACACCACAGTGTATAAACAAAAATGTTGTATGAAACTAAATTATAGACAAGAGTAGGCTAACAAATACAAACAAATCAAAACAAAACTAAAGAATGCGAAATAATAACGAAAACAATATTAAAACATGTCATCACAGCTAACATAAATAGCAACAGAAGTCGCTTAGCAAATTCCAGTATTGGAAATTTGCAAACCTTACAGAAAACGCTCACAATAGACGACCTCTATGACGTGGCATAATCTAACGGAGACACCACCCAACCGAGAACCCGCTGAAATATAAACATATAAATATACGAATAACATATAAACATATAACATATAGAATGAGATGATACACAGAAGACTCAGCAGAAGTATAAGGGCACAGTTTACATACAAACAGGCCACTTAACTTATAGGCTTCCAATCGTAGAACAGCAGAAAAAACGGATGTCAATCAACGTCCTAAAGAGCGAAGCTCCAACGATGATGGCACATCTGAACTGCTTCCACTGCTAACACGATGGTACAAGAGCTTCTGAAATACTGTGTGTTGAGTTGTTTCGGCACTTGACCTTCTAATCCAAAAGTAAGTTGATGGAAATCGGTACTTGGCCTTCTTCAGAAAACAACCCGTTTCAACCGGCACTTGACCTTCACAAAAACGACAGCACTGGAACCTTGACAGCAGCAACTTGCTTGACTTGCGTAAAAGATAACAGCAGTCCGAGTTATCCGGCAACATGTAACAACGCCGGGTACTGTCAAATTCTTGTTTCCGTCAAAAAGTTGAAATTTTGACTTTTACCGGGCAACGCCGAGTACTTTGAAAATTTTGAAGATGTTGACTGTATTGAAGAATGTTAATTTCTTGAAGGATGCTGATGAATTCTTGTTGAAAATGAAGTGGGTAAGGGACCCCGTGTTTGCTGGTACCAGAATCAAACCAGCTTATGGCCACCAAATGATGCGTGATGCCATATGATGATGGATGGTATCCGCATGTCTGGTTTTGTGTGGTGTGCAGATGTGTTCAGTCAAAACAATGTTCATACAAAAATAACAGGGCAATCCACATAGGACGTCAGTAAACTCACGACGTATAAAGTCAATGATTCTTGTAACAGCCGTTGACGTTTTTCTTCATTATTTATTGTGGACGCCACAGTGACAAAATGGTTACGCGAATATGTAGGCACATCAAACAGTCATTATCACAGCAACATTCAATACAGCAATAGACGGTAGACAGCATTACAATGATGAGTCAGATGCATGTTATATTTCAAAGTGCTGTAAATGTAGTCAGGTGAAAAACTCCATCCCTTTCTATAACAGCCAGGAGATAACCAGATGTATGAGATCAGTTCACTCTCCTTAGTTTGACTTCAGCAAGACAGACACGTCTGCCGAAGTATAAATAATGTCCTCAAAAATATCCTCTAGATAATAAAGGTTTTCCAAACCTAGTTCATTTAACAAAGTAGCAAGTAATGGTCCTTGGTACATGCATCAACCGATGCAGTACAATGCAGCGACATGTGAGCTAGGAAAACATCTCGTGACGACGACTTTCGAAGACAGGCTATGAACCAGAAATCGTTCACGACCAAAAATCGATAGAGTTAATGAAAATGTTAATTTACCTTGCCTTCCGGAAATACACAGAAATATTATGCCTCTCGGCATGTGCAAATACACTAGAGGTATTATCTCGAATAAACGAAATATCCATAAGAGGACTCTCACATTCCTGACAGAACAAAAAAAATAGCGGAGATCCCCTCTTCAACGAGGCATCTCTTTCGCCATTCCAAATCGCTCACTCCACAAGTGGTGGGCGGAAACCGATCGACCAAGAAGCAAGACAAGTCATGCGCAGTCCAGCGCAAAATGACCACAGCTCAAACTTAACTGCATTCGATACCAACGCGAGAAGACAAATGCTTACCGAGAAAAGTGACTATAAATTTCAAGCAGTTGTTGCCCTTGCGTTATAAAATAGATATTGAAATAAAACGATGTTGCGAGAATTTATCACGCAACACTTCTTTTTTTTTTTTTTTTTTTTTTTTTTGAGAAGGAGAAGGAAACTAATTTTCTTGTGAGCATTGACTTTCAAGCCACAGTTTATTTCGATTGTTCTTTATTAAGAATTACAGCAACTTCGTTCTTTGTTTTTAATGTTTGCGACTTTGTTCTTTGTTATTAATAACTACAGCTTTGTCTGTGGACAAAAATGTATTTCAGATTTTGGAGCTACTTTAACAAACAAAAAAACAAAAAAAATACGAATACAGACATGGTAATTAAATGTGAAAAGTAACTTCTTTATTGTTTTCCTTAATTAATTAAAAAAATAAACTTTTTCCCCAGCTGAACCTGCAGGTTCTTTTCGTTAAATCGAATCATATATTTTTGTTTTATTTTATTTTATTTATTTATTTGTTTTTTGTTTTGTTTTTTAATGATGAGGACAAAAATAAAATAGATTCAATTTTCCCAAATGTTAGATGAAATTCTAAATGACAGTGATAAATATTTGTAATTTTTCCGGCTTGCTAGCATTTGCCGTCTGTGTCTGGTTGTAGACATGGGGGGAAAAAACAGATTGCGCTATCAAACATAACAGAAGTGTTATCGCCCCTGACACACCGGCTACTTGGATAGGACATTAATGTACGATTCAGCCTGGCTAGGAACAACAAATCCAGTTGTATGTATAATTTTATCATCATTATCTCCTTCTTTGCTGCTCTTGACGCCACCATTACAGATGACTCCGCTGATTAAACCTATTGCATAGCACAAACTCTTGCTGCTGTGGATTCTTTAGCAATGTGTTTTGCAAGAGGTGGTTATCAGCCCAGGCACAATCTCATTTAAGCCGCCTCCTACGACATGCCTGAGTGAGGAGTAGTGCTATTGTTTCTTTGATCGTGCCAAATGCTACGTTCCCTTTGCTGTTTTTTTTTCTTTTTACACGGGTTATTTACCAGAATAATGAAGATCTGTCATCCGTACTTTTATCAACTACACAGTGCTTGATGTATGCCATTTTAAGTACAGCTTCGGTATTCCTAATCCGGAATATTTGGGATCGAAAGGGTTTCGTATTTCAGGTGTATTATAATTTTTGAATACTTTAACTGTACATCTTAAAGTACCTAAAATTCATCAAAAGCAAGTCTGAAAAATGCCATGTTATTACTTTTGCAGCAACTGCTGACGTATAGCGATAAAAATAACATTAACGGTGACAACTGAAAACTACATGATGTTTGCCGATCTTCTGGGCGTAGGACAGGCTGTATCAGTTCGTCATAAGGTTGCATCTTAAAATTCACCAGAAGTGAATGATCTGGATATGATAAATCCCTGTGCTCGATGGCTTTCTTACATATGTTTTTTTTAAAACGACTTCTGCTTATCAGAGACGGAGTATTGTCATATTAGTCTGTTTATTTATAGAAACTAACATGATTTCTACTTCTGTGCCTAATTCAGAATAAAATCTGCGTGTACCGAAAGTGGATACCTAGATTGAAGTATAGTAACAGAATAATTTGATCGCTCTTGTTTTCACAGCTTGATAATAATTACACACTTGTTTGTTTTTTTTTTCTTTTTAATTACACACTTGTT
Source organism: Oreohelix idahoensis (assembly GCA_024509875.1). Taxonomy (NCBI): domain Eukaryota; kingdom Metazoa; phylum Mollusca; class Gastropoda; order Stylommatophora; family Oreohelicidae; genus Oreohelix; species Oreohelix idahoensis. Next base: position 81,219 of record JAMPIV010012341.1, on the reverse strand, counting down.
TTTTTTTTTCTTTTGGTAAACTAAGGTACATGTCTACTTGTCATGATTAAGGAATCTTCTCACACATTTTAGTATTTTCAAATCAAAAAACGCATTTCACATTGTAGATTTTCAAGAGACTGATACCAAACCTTTTTTTTTCCCTCGGTTTTTGTACAAAATGTTAGACATATAAAGAAAGTAACACTTTGTTTACCGCCATAATAATAAGAAAATGTTGTAGGCAAGAGGGCGACATATGTGTACATCAGAAGTTACAGGGTGTCCATAAAAGATTGTACCCTTTTCAAAAAACTTATTCTCGGCCCCATGAAGTGGTACAAGGATGCTTTCTATCACAAAAGTAAGATAATCTCTGCAAGTTATTAAGCATACCTTACAAAGACTCAAAAAGTGCGCATGCGCGCAGCGGGTAGTTCAAGTGAAACTTTCGTAGTTGAGTTGCAGCTGATAATTGTTACATGTATCTCAACACACTGGTCAAGTAGGTGAACAAAAAGAAATAGGTACATTCTTTTTGAGTCTTTGAAAGGTATGCTTAAAAACTTGCAGAGAGTATCTTACTTTTGTGATAGAAAGCATCCTCGTACCACATCATGGGGCCGAGAATAATTTTTTTGAAAATGGTACAATTTTTTAAGGACACCCTTGTATATGGAAAATTAGATTTTCGAGTGTCATCTAAGCGAGAGATATGTCTCGTAGTGAGATATCATCTCTTCCTTGGAGATCTGTTTCTTCCTTAGAGATCCGTTTTTCCTTGGCGATCCGTTTCTTCCTTGCAGAAACGTTTCTTCTTTGGAGATCCATTTCTTCCTCGTAGATCCATCTGTTCGTTAGAGGTCCATCATTTCGTTGGAAATCCTTGTCTTCATTGAAGATCCATATCTTTCTTGGAGACTTCCCTCTTGTTGGAGATCCATCTCTCGTTAGAGATCCATATCTTGTTGGAGATTCGTCTCATCGTTGGAGATCCATCCATGTAGGAGATCTCTTTTTAGAGATAAATCTCTTCCTTGGAGATCCATATTTTTTAGAGATTCGTCTCTTCGTTGGAAATCCATTTCTTTATGAAGATCCATTACAACCACCCTTGGGTGCGGAGATAGCATTTTATCTGATTTGATTGGATACATATCATATCATATCATATCATATCATATCATATCATATCATATCCTGCAGGCGTGAAGTGAAGCAGAGCCCGAAAATTAATTAGGCATGTTTCTTGGTACAGAGGATTTATATTCTTGTTCACTGTCTCTCTCTTTCTGCACCGTCTCCTCCCCCTCATTCTGTGATTTTCATTCAGTTAATTAAACAGACATAGAGCACAGATAATCTAGAACAGCGTGTTAGAGCCACATACCGGATAATTTGTGCAATGTTTTAGTGGTTGCTTGTATTTATTTTTACCCCAATGCTGAATTATATCTGCTGATAAGGACATTGCGTGCAGTTAAAGCAAATAATGTCTGCCTGCCTGCCTGCCTGCCTACCTGTCTGTCTGTCTGTCTGTCTGTGTATCTATCTATCTATCTATCTATCTATCTATATGTCTCTCTGTCTGTCTGTCTATCTATCTGTCTGCCTGCTTCCTTGCCTGCCTGCCTGTCTGTCTGGTTGTCTGTCTTTCCTCTGTATATCTGTCAGCGTATCTGTCTGTTTTCTGTTTTTTATCTGTGTATCCGTTTGTATATGTATCTGTCAAATGTGTGTCTTTCTGCCCGCCAGTTTGTCCATCTATTTATCTGTCGTCAGCCTGTCTTCCTGTATATAGTAGTGTTCGGTGGTGAATACTTAAGTGGACTGCATTCAAATCATGAACAAGAAACGCGGCACACACGTATGAACAGTGTAACGACGTAAATCCCAAATACAAACACACATAGAATGTTTCTTCACATTCACGAAATTGTTTCCCAGTGTCTAAAACAAAGAAACTTCACTTCAGGAACGCGCAATGCGTCTAGTTTTTCAGCCAAATACACATCAAAGAGTGTAGAGCTATTTAAACATCTTAACGTTTCACCTCCCAGTAAGCGATTTATCTTTTTTAAAAAGCCGAATTCAAATACAAAATCCTGCCACAATATGCTTTTTATGTGAAAGCTTTGATACCTTATCAATGCTTGATCAGATTGAATGTTACAAAGCCTATGCATGAATTGTTCAAGAAAAGCTTAGCTAACTTTGCTGCTCATTTATGCAACAATGTTCAACAAGACCTCACAAACACACATATGTTCTACTCTTACAATTACAGAATGTCTAAATACTACAGTGCTTGTTTTATTCTAAATATCAGCGCTAGGTATATGCCACTTTAATGGAATTATGTGTTTCTAACGGATTTGTAACAAATTGTTATGCAGCGTTTTATGATGATGGAGCTTTTTAACGTATTTTGTTATTTCTTGGTTATTACTGAATGCTGTAAATGTGCGTAGGCTATTATTTTGTTTCATTATTTAAAATTAGTAATTAAAATACACTTGGGAATGAAATGATACAGTTTTAAGAGAGAAAGAATGTCAGGATATTAGATGGAGCTGCTCGGCTAATTATTTAACCTGATAAAGTAAAGTTCTTATTTCTGTTTTTCTTTCTGTTGGTCTGTCAGTCTCTTCAGTTGTGCTTCTTTTGCATCCGTCTGCCTGTCTGTCGGTATGTACGTCTTTTTTCTGTGTGTCTATCTATTCATCAGTTGTCTGCTTTTCTCTTAATTTTTCTGTCGCTGTGTACAGCATATGTGTGCGTCTGTCGACACATCGTCTTTCTTTTTACATGATTTTAATTTTACGACATATCTTCAAATCTTAATGTTGAAGATGGACGTCTGACAGACGCATGCTAGCATGGTTTTGGTATTCTTCACGATCACCTGCATTCTACATCTTGTACACATTTATTCTTAAGAAGAGATTTTATAGTCTGCAGCTTCGAGAAAAGGTCCGCTGTCTCCCCCGGCGAACACTTAAAGCAGAAATTCGTGATTGGTTTTACCATGGTGTGAAATTTGGCCCGGGAGGGCGCACATTAACAGATCACATATTAGTCTCTTGGTGGACTCATGTCCTACTAAGACTTTTCACAGGATCACGTAATGTTTACCGGACGAATACTGGGGCGCTGTGCAGACTAAGCGAAAACAGAATGTCATTATTTGAAATGTCACAGTTATTTGTCACTGGAGACAGGGCATTTTGGTTTAGGAGCTTTGTATAGTTTTGTACTGAACAGGGTTAGAGGCAGACAAACACACTCGCACACACAACAACGCACGTATATATATATATATATAGTAAAGGTAGTCCAATAGCCGATACGGCTTGAGGGGAGTGAAGCGTTAAAGACTTCAACATACTTACTAGGTCCAGCTTTATGGTAATCAGTTCCCTTCATTGTTGCCTTTGCCTTCCCTAACTTATGAGCAGATTCGAGGCAGTAACCAGTTTACAGCTGGGTAGACTGGAGATTTACGCTACCAGGTTTAAATGTCGAAACCCGGTAACATTGCCGTGAGAGGCAGGCATTTTAACTGCTTAGCCGGTGTGTGTGTGTGTGTATATATATATATATATATATATATATATATATATATATATATATATATATATATATATATATATATATATATATATATATATATATATATATACAGTCATGCGCCGCTTAACGTCCACGATACGTTCTGTGAAATAAGACGTTATGCGATTTGGACGTTGTGCGAACACCATACTTTATACTTAGCAAAGTTATATGGGATACTGTAGTGTACCTGTATTGACTAAATAGCCAAGATACTGTACACATACAGTACTGTATTTCAGCTAATGTACTGTATCTGGCAAGGTAATACTGTCCATATTAAAATGTTGCTGGAGCAAATAACATCCCTCTACAGTTAGCTTATCTAGGGTTTCGACAAAATCTTCAGCTGCCTTAGCATCAGCACTCGCAGACTCACCACTCACTTTTACATTATGCAGCGAAAAACGTTGTTTGAAGCGCTTGAACCACCCAGAACTAGCACTAAACTCGATATTGTAGTCTGGTCCTGCTTTTTCTTTAAGCATTTCGAACAAGCTTCGTCAACGTGCTGAGAGGGATTCGCTTCTGTGTTTGGTCCTCAATCCAGGTCATTAGCAATTTTTCCATATCTGATATAGGTCCCTCTCGCATTTTCGTAAGCTTTGTAGCTTTCAGTGGAGCCGATCCTTTAACAGCTTGGAGAATTATTTCTTTGTTCTTAAGGATCGTCGTGACTGTCGAGTGCGACATGCCTAAATCCTGATCTATAGTATTCACTGGTTTTCCACCTTAATGCTGTTTAATTACCTTTTGTTTCACTTCCAAATCGATACTTTTCCTTTGTCTCTTGCTGCTGCTATCACTAGAACTGGTTTTGCTGCGTTTGGGAGCCATGATGCACTTCACGGTAATGTATTTTTGAAAGTTCACATTAAAAAAACGATAGTAAGTACAGTACAGTACATACATAGGCCAGTAACATAGGCGTTTATTATGACTATCAAGACATATGTACTGTATTATAGGTTATATATGTACTGTACCATTATACGCCTGGCATCGCAATCGCTTTGTACTGTATACAAGAGACATGAGATACACGGGTTGCGTGCGGGAAGCTGTTGCTTTTGCTACGTCCGGTTACGCCCGCTTCGTCCTGTTCTCCGATCGGAATTTCTGAACTCTATTATAACCTTATGGGACCACGGACGTATGTGCGGTCGGACGCTGTCCGAACGGACGTTATGCGGCGCATGACTGTATATATATGTATATATCAAAAGATAGTTGACAAAGTGTTCTTGTTTCGCACTGTAGCTGCACATACATTTTTACGACCTAATGTAGCCGATTGCCAATAAAGGCTTTGTTACGACCTAATGCAAAAGTCAACAAATGATCCTGGATCCTGGCTTATGCTTTACAATTTCTTTTATTTGCCTTTTTGTTAATGTTTCTTTGTTGTTTTACTTTGTCTATTTTTCACTTTTCCTCTTTCTGTTATAATTTTTTTTTTTTTTTTTACTTTTTCTTTCTTTTCTGTTAGTATCATCCTTTCTCGTCATGATATTTTTCATTTCTTTATCTCTTTTTTCTTGTCTCATTATTTTTAGCCTATCTCATTTTGGTCTCATTATTTTTAGCTTAATTTTTTTTTTGTCACATTCTGCCATTGTGCTTCACTGTTTGTTTGTCCGCTTAATCTGAATAGTTTTTTTTCTTTCAGTTTATCATCCCCTTTATATTTTTGTGACACATTTCAAAAATAAAATGTGCGGCACACTAGTCCCGCTGAACACTGGTTGAGAATTCTTGTTATACCAAAGGTCATCTTGAGATGACAAATAACATGGAGGCTATTTCTTCTCCTGTTTCTTCATCTTCTTCTTCTTCCTCTTCTTTTCCTTTTTTTGTCGTCGTCGTCGTCGGACACTTTCAGACGTCAACTTGAATATGTTGAAAGAAAGCAGTGGTCAGCTTGAGGTTATGTCTACCTCCATAGAGTATTGTTTTTCAGGAATGGTACTGGTGACTTCCATATATGGTTTCTCTATTCCACATATGTTGGGCTTCTTTGAAGCAGAGTTATCCCAATTTGTTCTGGCGGAGTCTAAAGATTACCACTTGTTTTCTACGACTGAGCTGGTAATATACATCATGTAGGGTATCAGGGAAAGAAATGTATTCCTTTTTCTTCTTCTTTTTTTTTTTTTTTTTTGCAAGCTTTTGTTACCATATTAATATACAAACATGGGCATTCAAAAAATTATATTTTAATGTATAACATTGTGAAACATCTACAAAAGAGATGACATAACAAGGATATCTTCATCAAAATTTGACTGTAATGGACCCCGAACGTTTTCTGTCTCTTGAATTTATGCAGTTCTCAGGCATACTATTTTCACTGTTAGTATTTCCTTTGTCGTCCTGTCATGCGTCTGCCTTCATTGTGGATTTCATTAAATGTGTTTTGTTTTTCAATGTGGACTATGTTTAGATCGTTATCCCTTTTTTTCTCGTTTTCGCAGGATCTATTTATTATTTGTTTCGTCTCAGTGCAGTGCGCCACATTCTTCTTTGTTTCCTTATGTCAGGGACCTCAGTCTTTAAAAAAATTCCAAATGCCTGTTAACAGCTGCATCATGTTTGAACAGCATACAAGTTTCGAAGTTAACATCAACGTTTCGTACTTTGGGGCCAGCCTACCCATTTGATATGTAGCTGTATCTAAGGGACACGGCAGGGTCCATTATTATTTGGGTATCATACTTTATCTTAATGTAGTGGACTAGTGTTCCATATCGCTGCTTATTTGTATCCTCTACACCCCATGGTGGAAGAGGAATGACTAATTAAGCAATCTGGCTTTGGTTAGTTTGTGTGTTATTAATGTCACTCTTCTGGGGAACTGTCATCGGGTGTCCAACTGTTAGAAGGCTGAGAAACACTGGTGATATTGTAAATTAGACAATTATCATTTTCAACTTTTGTATCTGTTTGCTTACACGTTTGTGTTTTTTTTTTTAATGCTGATGAACATTTTTTTCTTTTTTGTTAAAGTAAAATGAATGGTATTTAGAGAAGAAAAAAGAAGAAGAAGAAGAAGAAAAAAAACAGACGCATGGATTAACAAAATGGCCTGCCGATTAAAAACGTCTGAATCCTCCAATAAATTAGCCAGTAACAAAAACAAGATTAGTCACGATTGTGGACGTCAGACACATAATGAGTAATATCGATTTAAAACAGACGCATTAAACTAAAAATTAACTTAACAACAAAAATAACATAAAAATATTGTTAACTCTTTAAGTCCCAAGAGCCGATAAATCTTACTTCCTTCTAGACCCATTTGGTCCCATAAACGTTACATCGGCTTTCGTATCTCTTGATCCTTTCTAGAGCTGTTTTCTAATTTTAACAACCCAAAAACGCTATTTTATTAGCCATCCATTTTGGACTTTTGCCCTGAAAGATACAACGTGTCCTGTGTTAAGTGATTAATTTTTAAATTTTTTAAAGTGTATATTTCATTGCATAAAATGGCCACGCCCACTACTTCTGGCAGACCTCACAAATTAGCGTCAAAGCAAGCTGAGAGTTATTTGAAGAAATTCTAGATAGTGATAATAATTCACAATTCGCAGTTCTTCAAATAGTAGTGGAAGCTAGTCAGATCCTAATGTCGAGTCATTGAAAATTGATGATGATAATGGGAGGTTTGATGTTAAATCGGATTTCATATCTTCTGCTCCTTTCCAGAGCTGTTTTCTAATTTTAACTACCCAAAACGTCATTTCCGACAGGAAGTACATTTTTGTAAATACCTCGTGTGTTTAAGAGTGAACGTGAATTTGTGGTGATATTAATTTAAGATTTTTAAATCAAAATTTAACGAATATTTTCTCAGATAAAATGGCCACGCCCACTGCTTCGAATAGACCTAGAAGATTAACGTCAGATCAAGCTAGGAAGTTATTTGAAGACATTTTTGATAGTGATAATGATTCTGAATGTAGTATTTATGCACAGCATAGCAGTGTCGACGATTTTCAGCAGGAGCCTGATATTGACTCCTCGGAAACCGGTGAAGATAATAGAAGGTCTGATGTAGATAATGAAGTTATGGATACAGGTGAATGTAATCAGACTGTAATAAATTCAAGTAATATATCCGAGCCAAAAAGAAAAAGAATCAGGAGGGATGGGAATGTTGATTTTGTTAGTAGGCCTAATACAAACAACGCGGTTTGGCATTCAGTGGCGACTGGAGAAACTAAAGCAAATTTTACTTTTCGCCAGACAAGACAGAACATAAATCCAGCTCTGTATAGCTTGCAAACACCTCTTGATTTTTTTAAAGTGTACATGGACGATGCTGTTGTTAGCACTTTGATAACCAGCATTAATTCTTATGCTGCAAATGTTGTTGAAACAAACAACCCACAGAGAAAGTATCAGATTAACTATCAATGTATGATAGGGAACTAGTCATTTTATCAGATTGGGGTGATTATTAGCTTGCATTTTTAAATAGCTGTTTCACACAAACTCCTGATACATTCATTCATAACCCTCCACTCCCAAAGGAGCATAGGCCTTCAACAAACACATGCCAAGTCCTCCTGTCACGTGCCATCATCTCAAGTTCTTTCCACGTTCTCATCATTTTCACCTCTGTTTCCAGCTCTCTTCTCCATGTGCTTCTTGGTCTACCTCTGCCTCTCTTGCCCTGGGGGCTCCAGAAAAAGGACTGCCTTGTAATGCTATCAACAGGTTTCCTAAGTGTGTGTCCTATCCATTGCCATCGTCTTCTTCTCATCTCTTGTTCCATTGGCACTTGTCTAGTTCTTGTCCTCAGTTCCACGTTGGTATATGGAACCATGGTAATGGCTGTCATACCATTTTAATCCCTCTATTCAGCTAGCGCCTTCAATAGATTACCTAACATTTGGAAATTACGATCATTGAATATACATACCAAGCTTCGTCTGTTTAATACAAATGTTATCTCAGTGTTAACATACGGCTGTGAGAGTTGGAAAATAACAAAATCATTGGAGAACAAGCTGAATACATTCGAGATCAAATGTCTTAGAAAACTCATGAACATCAGTTGGAAAGAATTCAAGACTAATCGACAAATAAGAGAAGACTCTAGGCAGAAATATGTCTCCGACTATAAGGAAAAGACGATGGTCATATATCGGTCATGTCCTACGAATGCAAAACAACAGAATACCACTACAGGCGCTCACTTGGGTTCCTGGGGGTAAGAGGAAAAAAGGAAGACCAAAAGAAACACTCAGAAGAACAATAATAAGAGAAGGAAGAACGTTGGGCCTAAATAATGTGCAAGAGCTAAGAGGAGTGGCGTCACAACGAACAACCTGGAGAGCACTGGTTTCTGCCTTATGCGCCGTGTTTGGTGCTTAAAGAATTTATTTATTTATTTATTTATTCTACGCAAGCACCCATTTATGAAAGTATGTAGCTTTTTGGTTATTGTCTTTGTTGTTCTCCATGTCCCATGGCCATACAATAAGACTGACTTCACATTTGAGTTGAAGATTCTTATTTTCGTGTTGGATCCGATTTCTCTTGATCTCCATATATTTCCCAATGCAATGAAAGCTCCTCTTGCTTTTTATATTCTTAGTTTGATATCACTGTCTGTCCCTCCAAATTTGTCTATATTGCTGCCAACATATGTGTACGATTCTACATCTTGTATCGGTGTTTCTTCAAGTTCAACCCTGATATCATTACCTGCATTTATTCTCATTATTTTTGTCTTTTCCTTGTGTATTTTCAGACCAAATTGCTGTGACGTCTCATCGAGGGTTTTCAATTTGTCCTGCATCTGATTACGGTTATGGGACAGAAGAGCCAAGTCATCATCAAAATCCAGATTATCCAACTGCTTAGTCAGAGTCCTGATACATAGTCGTGGTAAAAACCTCTTGTCTTCAAGACACAGACTGACACACAGAGAGAGAGAGAGAGAGAGAGAGAGAGAGAGAGAGAGAGAGAGATCATAGTAATTTTTGTGAGGTCTTCCAATTACACAGTTTCGAATGGCATTATAAAGAAAGTGTTCAGTTACTGAGTTCACAGTACCGTAATAATTCTAGAGCAGCCACATTGTCTTTCTTGTTGGTGAGATGTGAGCTATCATGTACAACAATGATTCTTAAACATTTTACAATAATGGCATACCCTAAATAAAAGTTTAATCTTACCGGCTTACCCCTCTCATATATTAAACATTGATGGATGTTATTTTCTGCAGCCATAACAAAGTATGATAAAAGAAATTTCTGCCGTGTACCCCATGAACTAGTTTCGAGTTGAAGTTCTTACTCTCAATGGTACGCGCCGTACACTTTGGGAAACAGTGGTGTAGAAAATTGAAGAGAATGCAATCAGCAATACACAGGAAATGATATTGTGTTTTTGGAATGATCTGGGTGTACTATATGGCTTCAGAAAAGTTTTTTTTCGATGAAATTTCCGTAGGGAGTATCAAGTAGATTTGAAATATTCAGCAGTCAGCATTTATGACAAGTAATTTAATATGTAGTCGATTATTTGGTGAGAGAAAGTAGCGAACTAGGCAGACGTGAAAGCAAAGATCCTGATGATGTATCTTCTGTCGCAAATGCAAAAAGTACTCTAGGGTATAAAAAAGAACGAAATTAATAATACTGTAGACTGCTTCCACTTCTACCGTGTCTATCTGTCTGTCTCTGTCGCGAGAGACGAATGAGTTTGTATTTCGTTTCTATACCCATTGTGTGCATACCAGACAGTCGTGGGAAACCCACTAATTTTACAAGAAATGTTTACAGAACACTGAGACAACACGCGGACATTGCACCAACAGACTATCGAAATAATTGATACGAAGTTGCGGATATGTTTACACAGGACCAGTGTTAACCAAGTATTGTTGTGACTAAGGGAGACTTAAAGTCTGCACAAGGGCAACATGAAAGCAGTATGAATACGAAATTATAACGAGAAGAACAACACTGTACGTGCCCCAAAAGACGAACGCAGACAAGTTGTCTCGGATAAGCAAAATATGAGAGCGACCATAGCAAAATAATACAGGAAATTTTACACAGTTTGAGGACGGAATGTCTGACTTTAGGAAAACAAACGAAATTTCACATGACACAGGAAGCGAACCCGAAAAAAATCGCCCTAGGCGATCCAGACGATATATAACCCAACTATATTCATTGCTTGGCATTGGTAAGAGAAACCATTCCGCCAACCAAGACTTGGGGTTCTAGATTTCACGAGGAAGAGTCAGGACATTGTGTCAGTGAAATTCTTGATATGGAACACCAAGGTTAGTGTAATATATTTTGTACTTTATCAATATTATGTCTTAACTTCAGTCAGATAATATATACATATTTTCCATAAATATAACACTGTAAATACCAGTCACGTTTATTATAATATTATATTTCACACTAATAAGTACAGGTTGCAATAAACGCCATGCAGAGAATGATTATATTTATAAGATTGCACAGTTTCCAGTAACTATAACGAAGTAAATACAAGACACTTTTATTTTGCCTCTTACATTACATGTCAAACGTGCAGTAAACACCGCACAGCCCTTTCTTATAGTGATAAGATTTCACATACAAGACACTACAGGCGTAGCATAGTTTACGGGATACTTACAAAGGGTTCATTATTTTATCCATCACAGTGGTAGAGACAGGGACCATTTGAGATACTCATCCTTAGTCTACTACGTGGTTGGCGTTAATCACAGGACAAGCTTTAGAGTAGGGCCGACCGAGATACTGCGACGACACGCATCTCACACGTAATTAACGGCAACAACCTACCAATACTCCACGGGGGTCAGAAAGGAATTTACCAGGCGGTGAAGGGTCTTTCTATCATCGACTACCCACCCAAAAAGAAAGCAGAAAATACCCAGAAGGATTGCTGCATTTCTAAATAGCTGTCCACGTGAAATTTAATGATCTGAAGTGGCAGTCGCCAACGGATGATTTTTACAACAAGTGCCTTTGAGAAATTTAATGATCTGAAGTGGCAGTCGCCAACGGATGATTTTTTACAACAAGTGCCTTTGAGAAACTATGATCAAAAGCTGCAAGAGCAGACGGGAGATTTTGTAACCCCAGTGCCTACCAAATTTATCGAGATCCTAAATTACATGCAGTAATGGACAGATTCTCCCTGTACAATTGATGCACCAACAAATACGAATATACAACATATTTTCATCATCGTCACCACATAAGCAAAATACCAAGACAACAAAAGGACATCTGCATAACAGACGAAGTCTCACCCGCCTAACATTGTGTTCAACCTCACCCATGAATAAGACACCTCGGACGCTCGGGACAATGTCAACACAGGCATTGTGAAAGACAAAAATACAAGCCGTGGACACCTGGCGAAATCGAGTGAACCGTCCAATGTTATTGTAGGCAGACAAAGACTTGTCCATTGTGTTCAAACAACCAGAGTTTATTGACAGTTAGCAAGAGACCAAGAAACACAAGATATCCTTTTTGTTAGTATTTAGGAGTTACTTAAATTCATCATCATCACATAGGGTAGACTTTAGATTCATTTGTGTATTTTGCATTAACTAATATCTTTCTTCACAGGGATAGTTAATGTTATTTCTAGTTGCATTTGTATCAGTGTAATTGAATGTTGTTATATTTCAGAACATTAATAAATGTTGTAGTTGTGTTTACCAACACACGTTATCACATATATAGAGAAGGAACGAAAGTGTGCGAAAGAGACATACTGTTCTTCTTCTCTTTCTCTTCTGTTCACTCAGTGTAATAGGGGAGTGGGGGCTCGTTAGTATATAGAGGGGGGGAGATAGAGTGGTAGGAGGTATATGTCACGAGATCCAGAATCACTGGGGCTATATGCTGGGAATTCATCCCAAAGTCTTATATTCACCTTCTCCACTCCTGCTGCTCATCTTCAACCGGGTGCCAGGCGAATCTGAGCCATTGACAAAGCCGGCACCTCACAGATAACTCTCTTTGGTTACCCTCACAGGGGTAACTTTGTGACATAATTGTGGGCTGCAGTCCGGAATATACCTTGGGACTTGCCCTAGACTAAAACATTAAATAATTCTTTTTTGCAAATTTTGTATAAACCTATTCACTGTCTTCTATACTGTTCCTTATTCTACTTAGGTAGAGGGAAAGAACACAGAATAGAGTATTAGATAACTAGATATTCATATTAGATATTAAGATTAGATATTCATAGTATATTAAGAAAGACATTGACATATGTTAGAAGAATACACCGTATTAATTTATATGCACTTTATTACTGCATCGAGTTACCTCTATTGATTTGTTGTCATCACTATAAATTTACCTGGATTTTTGGTACAGGTATAGTACCATGTGGGTCTTTTAACAAAAGGCATTGGTGAAGTCGAACGCATCGAAACGAGCGAACCGACGTTGTATAGTTCTTTTGTTCACAAGTGAACAATAGCGCTAAGCCACCGAGACGAAACATTTTAGTATTGTTTTCTTGGTAGTCAGGCAGCTGATGGGGTCAGACTTTTTGACTGGTCAGGACTGTTATTGCCAAATATTGTCATTTATCTGCACGGGTGTAAAGGTTATAGGGAAGTATTCAGGAAATTTGGTTGTTGTTTCTCCCTTGGGGCAAAGTCACGATTTTATTTTTCGCTCTAAATTGCTCTCACATAATTTTGAGTTGCGACAGGCAGATTGAAATTCTAGCTTGACCATGGCAGATTGGTTGCAAATGCGCGCAGCGCTTATCCAGGAAGCAACTAGTTTAAAACTAGAAAAAGGAGAACTTATAGAATATGTGGAAAAAATGTTAACTGCAGAGCAAGAGAGAAAAGATAAAACTGCAGAGCAAGAGAGAAAAGATAAAATTGCAGAGCAAGAGAGAAAAGGAAAACTGGCAGCAGAAGTAGAGCAAACAAGATTGAGATTAGCAGCGGAGAAGGAGGAGAGAGAAGCCAGGAAATTAGAAGCTGAGAGAGAGAGAGAAGCCAAGAAATTAGAAGCTGAGAGAGAGAGAGAGGCCGAGTATAGGAGATTCAAGGCAGAGTTAGAGAGAAATAAGGCAGAGAGAGAGCACGAACTTCGGATGAAGAGGTTGCTTAAAGCATTTGAACTATCCACAAGAGTTGAACCAGAAATATGTATTTCGGCCCATGAAGTGGCAGACGAGCTATCATATCGCCTAGAGGACACACCATCTTCGCCTTGCATTACGACATATGCAAAGAAATCTGCAGGAGAAACTGATTACGAGAAGGGCGCAGTTGACCGGTATCAGGGGAAGAAGGACAACTCGCTTCGTAATCCCCAAAGACAGGAAACTCAACATCACACCTTTGCTCAGAACCAGAGACAAGGGGATAAATGGTGCAGGTTTTGTCGTATGAAAAATCACTACACCAGCGAGTGCCGAAACCGCCCGCCTCCCCATCGCTTGGCGTATATAGAAACCCGAACAATGAAGGACAAAGAGTCCCGGAGAAAAGAGGGGGAAAAATCACACCCGGCGGTAGTTAATTCAATGGATTCCAGACACCGATGCAGAGATAACGGAAAGTTATTAAAAGGCACAGAAGAACCCACTCTAATTGCGAGCGGTACCTTCGATGGATCTTGCAAGGGGACTTCGAATAAAACAATTTCACCTGGCATCACAGGGAAGAAGAAAACAGGCACTTGTCTCCTGACATCAGGAGAACAATTATTACCTTACTCCACCGGCCCTTCTACGTGGAAAGAAGCGACCGGACAGGAACGGGCATTCGCTATTATCCACGGAAATAGACAGTTGCACACATCGCCTAAGTCTGCCTTTATCCAAGACGAGGAAAAGTCAGATCCTACCACTTTTAAAACTTACGGAGAGAAATGTGTGCCTTTAGAAGGTATAACAACACATACGATTATCGGGACAGGGTGGACGACGGACACGGAGGCACCCCCCGACTCTCTTCAAAAGGAGGTAGAAGAGGATTATGAGGAGAAAAGTGTGGTAGAGCCGGCGGGGATACAGCAGCTCAACACCCATGGGACTCCGATTCTATATGTAGGCGAGACAAAAAACTAAGCGGATAGAGAGAAGGAAAGACACCAGGCGACACAAGAGGAAACAGCTTGGTGTACGCGCTTTATGCAAGGCACAGCGCAGATGCGCGAAATTTACAACACACTGTACCCGATATAAATGGACAGATGGGTTGCACCGTATCTTGAATTATGACCATTCCACGGGCAAGATACACAAGATACGTAATAAGGACAAACAAGGGCCAACTTTGATCCGTCGTCGGATTCAAAGATTGGTTAGCAGAAGAAAGAAGTGGGGAAACATTTTTTATTTCGACAGAGCGAAGAAAGACACACTGAGAGTTAGTGCCAATAAGAATGGACCACTCAAAAGAAAGAAGAGGTTTAAACCTGGCAACGAATATTACAAGGACCCTAATGCAAAGGGGCGAAAAAGGAAAAGTGATATTGTAGGGACGGCGACTAGCGCCCGGATTCCCTCGGAACGCAACGTTGTCAATAGAGAAAGAGCGGAAGAGGTATTCGATTCCAGGCTGGAATTCGATTCGAAAATCAGTTCAAGACTGGTTAGACCAGAACAATTGACTGATGGAACTGTGGAAATTCAGGTCACAGGTAACGGCGATCCTCCAATGATGGCGGCTATCGCCCGGACTCCCATTGAAGGCAGATATGTCAAGGGAGAACTACGAACGGCAGTTTTAAATGATCATACATATGAAGTCATTTTAGGCTACAAATATGTGAGTTTAGGAGACACTCGTCAATCAAGAGTCACAGCTGCAGTGCAGACAAGTGACCAAGCGAAGGAGAAGAGACAAAGAGACGAGGTTGACTTCCATCCGCAAGAGCTGAGACAAGCTCACAACAACGACAAAGCGGTAGAACCTTGTTTTAAGATGAGACTGAAGGGAGACAATCCATCGCAACCAGGAGACTGCTTTAAACAGCAAGGACAACTCCTTAGGAAAGTAGGAAAGCGCGGATATGAGTATAAGCAACTGGTAGTACCAGCACGATATAGATTTTATATCTTAGGTATGGGACATGCTAGTGAATCTAGTGGTCAGGTCAGACAATACATCACTACGCAAAGAATCACCCACCATTATTATTGGCAGGGAATCGCAAGGGACATGGATCAATTTATCAGATCAGGTCCTGAATGCCAGAGAGGGGAATCAAATCATGGGAAAAGTGAGGAAGCCACTGTTAAGGGAAACAGACTACGTATGAAGAAGAGGAGGCGTCAACATGACGGAGAATATAATACGACTGGTCCTAAGTGGGAGCTAGAGATAGCATATGTGTTACTGTTTATGCATAGCAAACAGAACAAGTTACAGATTGGATGGCACGGGCCATACCCAGTGGTCGAGAAGGCATCTCGAACCAATTATAAGATTCCAATGGAGAATCAGCTGGAAATATATAATATTATTCTGCTAAAGAGATACTTAGCCAGACACATAACTGAAGCGGCCAACTTCAGGACACGAGCAGCCACAAAGCATTTGAATAAAGGAAATCCGAACTCAGCACTGCAGCCCAATGCGGCTAGACAGTCATCTGCAGGTGTGCAGAAAATCACAACCCACTCTACGAACGTAGTCGAGCAGGGGCGACAACTCTTGACTACGGTCACGATATTGAAACAGGAAAGGGAGCAGCTCTTTATAGCTGATGCAGGAGAAGCAACTGAGGAAGATTGCGAGAAGAATGATTTGAACGAGGAGGACGAAGGGTCGAACCAGGAAGAGAAGGAGTCAAAAGATAGTGAGAAGATACTAATAGGGGGCAATAAGGAAAGCGAAATACCCCCTAATTCGCAATAGTTCTCCCATGCTCGAACTTGTTGGGGGAAAGCTATGTCGCGAGAGACGAATGAGTTTGTATTTCGTTTCTATACCCATTGTGTGCATACCAGACAGTCGTGGGAAACCCACTAATTTTACAAGAAATGTTTACAGAACACTGAGACAACACGCGGACATTGCACCAACAGACTATCGAAATAATTGATACGAAGTTGCGGATATGTTTACACAGGACCAGTGTTAACCAAGTATTGTTGTGACTAAGGGAGACTTAAAGTCTGCACAAGGGCAACATGAAAGCAGTATGAATACGAAATTATAACGAGAAGAACAACACTGTACGTGCCCCAAAAGACGAACGCAGACAAGTTGTCTCGGATAAGCAAAATATGAGAGCGACCATAGCAAAATAATACAGGAAATTTTACACAGTTTGAGGACGGAATGTCTGACTTTAGGAAAACAAACGAAATTTCACATGACACAGGAAGCGAACCCGAAAAAAAATCGCCCTAGGCGATCCAGACGATATATAACCCAACTATATTCATTGCTTGGCATTGGTAAGAGAAACCATTCCGCCAACCAAGACTTGGGGTTCTAGATTTCACGAGGAAGAGTCAGGACATTGTGTCAGTGAAATTCTTGATATGGAACACCAAGGTTAGTGTAATATATTTTGTACTTTATCAATATTATGTCTTAACTTCAGTCAGATAATATATACATATTTTCCATAAATATAAAACTGTAAATACCAGTCACGTTTATTATAATATTATATTTCACACTAATAAGTACAGGTTGCAATAAACGCCATGCAGAGAATGATTATATTTATAAGATTGCACAGTTTCCAGTAACTATAACGAAGTAAATACAAGACACTTTTATTTTGCCTCTTACATTACATGTCAAACGTGCAGTAAACACCGCACAGCCCTTTCTTATAGTGATAAGATTTCACATACAAGACACTACAGGCGTAGCATAGTTTACGGGATACTTACAAAGGGTTCATTATTTTATCCATCACAGTGGTAGAGACAGGGACCATTTGAGATACTCATCCTTAGTCTACTACGTGGTTGGCGTTAATCACAGGACAAGCTTTAGAGTAGGGCCGACCGAGATACTGCGACGACACGCATCTCACACGTAATTAACGGCAACAACCTACCAATACTCCACGGGGGTCAGAAAGGAATTTACCAGGCGGTGAAGGGTCTTTCTATCATCGACTACCCACCCAAAAAGAAAGCAGAAAATACCCAGAAGGATTGCTGCATTTCTAAATAGCTGTCCACGTGAAATTTAATGATCTGAAGTGGCAGTCGCCAACGGATGATTTTTACAACAAGTGCCTTTGAGAAATTTAATGATCTGAAGTGGCAGTCGCCAACGGATGATTTTTTACAACAAGTGCCTTTGAGAAACTATGATCAAAAGCTGCAAGAGCAGACGGGAGATTTTGTAACCCCAGTGCCTACCAAATTTATCGAGACCCTAAATTACATGCAGTAATGGACAGATTCTCCCTGTACAATTGATGCACCAACAAATACGAATATACAACATATTTTCATCATCGTCACCACATAAGCAAAATACCAAGACAACAAAAGGACATCTGCATAACAGACGAAGTCTCACCCGCCTAACATTGTGTTCAAACCTCACCCATGAATAAGACACCTCGGACGCTCGGGACAATGTCAACACAGGCATTGTGAAAGACAAAAATACAAGCCGTGGACACCTGGCGAAATCGAGTGAACCGTCCAATGTTATTGTAGGCAGACAAAGACTTGTCCATTGTGTTCAAACAACCAGAGTTTATTGACAGTTAGCAAGAGACCAAGAAACACAAGATATCCTTTTTGTTAGTATTTAGTAGTTACTTAAATTCATCATCATCACATAGGGTAGACTTTAGATTCATTTGTGTATTTTGCATTAACTAATATCTTTCTTCACAGGGATAGTTAATGTTATTTCTAGTTGCATTTGTATCAGTGTAATTGAATGTTGTTATATTTCAGAACATTAATAAATGTTGTAGTTGTGTTTACCAACACACGTTATCACATATATAGAGAAGGAACTAAAGTGTGCGAAAGAGACATACTGTTCTTCTTCTCTTTCTCTTCTGTTCACTCAGTGTAATAGGGGAGTGGGGGCTCGTTAGTATATAGAGGGGGAGATAGAGTGGTAGGAGGTATATGTCACGAGATCCAGAATCACTGGGGCTATATGCTGGGAATTCATCCCAAAGTCTTATATTCACCTTCTCCACTCCTGCTGCTCATCTTCAACCGGGTGCCAGGCGAATCTGAGCCATTGACAAAGCCGGCACCTCACAGATAACTCTCTTTGGTTACCCTCACAGGGGTAACTTTGTGACAGTCTCGCTATATATTTTTTTTAACAAGAGCTAGTAATAATTCTACAAATTGTAGAGTCTTACATATACCTTGGCAGCAATTTAGACACTCGCTGTTGGAGGGACAGACAGTAATATCAAAATAAGAACACAAAAGGCTAGTGGAGCTTTCATTGCATTGAGAAATATATAGAGATCAAAATAAACCATTCCAATAACAAAATATTCAATTCAAAAGTCAAGTCAGTCTTATTGCATGGCTGTCCATCATGGAGAACAACCAAACCAAGAAAGAAAAAGGTACATACTGATAAATGAGTCCGTGCGTAAAGTAGATGAATTGAAGTAGTATGACAAGATCACTAATGTGGAGCTGATGACAAGAACCAGACAAGTGCCAGTGTAACAAGAGATGACAAAAACCAGACAAGTGCCAGTGTAACAAGAGATGACAAGAACCAGACAAGTGCCAGTGTAACAAAAGATGACAAGAACCAGAAAAGTGCCAGTGTAACAAGAGATGACAAGAACCAGACAAATGCCAGTGTAATAAGAGATGACAAGAACCAGACAAGTGCCAATGTAACAAGAGATGACAAGAACCAGACAAGTGCCAGTGTAACAAGAGATGACAAGAACCAGACAAGTGCCATTGAAACAAGAAATGACAAGAACCAGACAAGTGCCAGTGTAACAAGAGATGACAAGAACCAGACAAGTGCCAGTGTAACAAGAAATGACAAGAACCAGACAAGTGCCAATGTAATAAGAGATGACAAGAACCAGACAAGTGCCAGTGTAACAAGAGATGACAAGAAACAGACAAGTGCCAGTGTAACAAGAGATGACAAGAACCAGACAAGTGCCAGTGTAACAAGAGATGACACGAAACAGACAAGTGCCAATGTAACAAGAGATGACAAGAACCAGACAAGTGCCAGTGTAACAAGAGATGACAAGAACCAGACAAGTGCCAGTGTAACAAGAGATGACAAGAACCAGACAAGTGCCAATGTAACAAGAGATGACAAGAACCAGACAAGTGCCAGTGTAACAAGAGATGACAAGAACCAGACAAGTGCCAGTGTAACAAGAGATTACAAGAACCAGACAAGTGCCAGTGTAACAAGAGATGACAAGAACCAGACACGTACCAGTGTAACAAGAGATGACAAGAACCAGACAAGTGCAAGTCTAACAAGAGATGACAAGAACCAGACAAGTGCAAGTGTAACAAGAGATGACAAGAACCAGACAAGTGCCAGTGTAACAAGAGATGACAAGTGCCAGTGTAACAAGAGATGACAAGAACCAGACAAGTGCCAGTGTAACAAGAGATGACAAGAACCAGACAAGTGCCATTGTAACAAGAGATGACAAGAACCAGACAAGTGCCAGTGTAACAAGAGATGACAAGAACCAGACAAGTGCCAGTGTAACAAGAGCTGACAAGAACCAGACAAGTGCCAGTGTAACAAGAGATGACAAGAACCAGACAAGTGCCAGTGTAACAAAAGATGACAAGAACCAAACAAGTGCCAGTGTAACAAGAGATGACAAGAACCAGACAAGTGCCAGTGTAACAAGAGATGACAAGAACCAGACAAGTGCCAGTGTAACAAGAGATGACAAGAACCAGACAAGTGCCAGTGTAACAAGAGATGACAAGAACCAGACAAGTGCCAGTGTAACAAGAGATGACAAGAACCAGACGAGTGCCAGTGTAACAAGAGATGACAAGAACCAGACAAGTAAAAATGTAACAAGAGATGACAAGAACCAGACAAGTGCCAGTGTAACAGGAGATGACAAGAACCAGACAAGTGCCAGTGTAACAAGAGATGACAAAAACCAGACAAGTGCCAGTGTAACAAGAGATGACAAGAACCAGACAAGTGCAAGTGTAACAAGAGATGACAAGAACCAGACAAGTGCCAGTGTAACAAGAGATGACAAGAACCAGACAAGTGCCAGTATAACAAGAGATGACAAGAACCAGACAAGTGCCAGTGGGGGGGGGGGGGGGTGGGGGGGGGGGGGGGGGGGGGGGGGGGGGGGGGGGGGGGGGGGGGGGGGGGGGGGGGGGGGGGGGGGGGGGGGGGGGGGGGGGGGGGGGGGGGGGGGGGGGGGGGGGGGGGGGGGGGGGGGGGGGGGGGGGGGGGGGGGGGGGGGGGGGGGGGGGGGGGGGGGGGGGGGGGGGGGGGGGGGGGGGGGGGGGGGGGGGGGGGGGGGGGGGGGGGGGGGGGGGGGGGGGGGGGGGGGGGGGGGGGGGGGGGGGGGGGGGGGGGGGGGGGGGGGGGGGGGGGGGGGGGGGGGGGGGGGGGGGGGGGGGGGGGGGGGGGGGGGGGGGGGGGGGGGGGGGGGGGGGGGGGGGGGGGGGGGGGGGGGGGGGGGGGGGGGGGGGGGGGGGGGGGGGGGGGGGGGGGGGGGGGGGGGGGGGGGGGGGGGGGGGGGGGGGGGGGGGGGGGGGGGGGGGGGGGGGGGGGGGGGGGGGGGGGGGGGGGGGGGGGGGGGGGGGGGGGGGGGGGGGGGGGGGGGGGGGGGGGGGGGGGGGGGGGGGGGGGGGGGGGGGGGGGGGGGGGGGGGGGGGGGGGGGGGGGGGGGGGGGGGGGGGGGGGGGGGGGGGGGGGGGGGGGGGGGGGGGGGGGGGGGGGGGGGGGGGGGGGGGGGGGGGGGGGGGGGGGGGGGGGGGGGGGGGGGGGGGGGGGGGGGGGTTGGGGGGGGGGGGGGGGGGGGGGGGGGGGGGGGGGGGGGGGGGGGGGGGGGGGGGGTGGGGGGGGGGGGGGGGGGGGGGGGGGGGGGGGGGGGGGGGGGGGGGGGGGGGGGGGGGGGGGGGGGGGGGGGGGGGGGGGGGGGGGGGGGGGGGGGGGGGGGGGGGGGGGGGGGGGGGGGGGGGGGGGGGGGGGGGGGGGGGGGGGGGGGGGGGGGGGGGGGGGGGGGGGGGGGGGGGGGGGGGGTTTGGGGGGGGGGGGGGGGGGGGGGGGGGGGGGGGGGGGGGGGGGGGGGGGGGGGGGGGGGGGGGGGGGGGGGGGGGGGGGGGGGGGGGGGGGGGGGGGGGGGGGGGGGGGGGGGGGGGGGGGGGGGGGGGGGGGGGGGGGGGGGGGGGGGGGGGGGGGAGAGGGGGGGGGGGTGGAGGTGGGGGGGGTGGGGAGGGGGGGGGGGGGGGGGGGGGGGGGGTTTGGGGGGGGGGGGGGGGGGGGGGGGGGGGGGGGGGGGGGGGGGGGGGGGGGGGGGGGGGGGGGGGGGGGGGGGGGGGACACAAGACATTACCAATATTTCTAGCATCAGGGGGGGGGGGGTGATCTGTCAGAAACATCACCAAGGAAGAGGATTCAATACATTGAATCACGACAGAGATTCATAGACAGTCTAGAACAGGGGTCGGCAAGCGGTTGACAGCGTCTACTGGTAGATCACAAAGAATAATTTGGTAGCTCTCCAGTGACGGAGAGGCATAAAATAAATAATGCTTAAGCTATGGAAATTTCTGATTAGCCCTGACCTGACGGGAACTCAAAAGCGCAATACCTCTATGATAAAAGGTAGTTTCCCCGCGATCCTAGGGAAATTCGGCTTGCGTACTAAACTTCATTTAATTCGTGAACTACATGAGACTGGAACGTGAAGTTTTCGTTGATGTGAAATTAAAACTCGCTGAGCTATCATTTAGTCTGGATTTTCCACAGCTCCTTTGGTGGGATTGCAGGAGGCAGATAGTCTGTCACAGATAAAAACTATATATGGGCTGGATATCTGCGACAATTACTAATACTCTCAAGTATGAAAACAGAAATGAATTTATTAGTGTAGATCTTTAGAGAGCTCGGTGTTTCGAAAGTCGACCCCACAACTCCTGGATCGTCCACCACGGAATAGAGGACGGAACACAAATAGAGGACTGAGCACCAATAGAGGACTGAACGCGAATAGAGAACTGAACACCAATAGAGAACTGAACACTAATAGAGAACTGAACACCAATAGAGAACAGAACACCAATAGAGAACAGAACGCTGTCGTAATTTTTATCTGAGAGAGTTCTGATGGATATTGGTCCCTTTAGAGTGTAGAATAATAGTGAAGGCTCTGTGGGAATAAGGATTTAGGAAAGTCAGGTAGTAGATTCACAAGTGCTGGGAAGAGTAAGGACAGTCTCGGTTTACGACAATAATTGACTCTCAAAACTACTCCTACCACTCTTCTGAGCAAACAATTGTTTATCAGTTCCAGTCACTCAGGCGCACTCACCGATTTGGTGATTCTGACGCTCAACGTACATGAATACGGACTACAATAACAAATATGGGAAATGTTTGATTTGGGCCGGCCGACACCAATGCTAATAAAGTTTTAATACTTTTATTATCATAAAAATCAAGTCACAAATAATTATCAATTAACCCAATGGTAAATTTATTACTCTGAGGCAAGGGGTTACAGTGATAAGGGGGTAGAGGAAAAGCTAGGGTTCTCAAATGTTTTCCTTTATCCAACAAATTTTACGGGAGGGGGAAATGAACACAGTTAAACAATCCCGCTAGGAGAAATCCCGTACAATGAATACAGTACACCTTAATACTAGGTCGAACTAATTATAAGGGTAAAAAAAGATTAAATCTCCTTTCATTCAAAAACACGCTTGGCTGGCCAGCACACAGGCACACACACAGACTTACCAAGTGGTGAATTCTGGCACTTCCTAGGAATTTTACAACAGCAGATAATACCGCAGAACAATGGAAATTGCCTTTTTATTTCTTCTGTGTCAGGCCCCAGATTTATCGAAGTGGGCTGGTAGCTAATAGTCTCAAAAAAATCGCCAGACGGTGAAGCGTAAAGGCTACTGTTGTTTTTATTTTTTTTTGATAAAAAGTTCCTAATGAATGGCACAGGCACTTGGCTAAGTGTGAGGTATGGTGTGGTTTCTAAGATGGGCATAGCTGGTGGAGATAACTTTCTTTTGCCGTAATGTCACAACTACAAAACACTGAGATAGGTTCTTCTTCGGGGTTGGGGGGGGGGGGGTTAAAATCCACTCAATATACTTGACAGACAGTGTTCAGGTAAATCTATGTTCTTCTTCACAAAAAGAGAGCATGAGTAGAATATTGCTACTGGCGACTGTTCTGCTTCCGGTTTTAACGACTTTATGAATTAGTATTTTAAAAGTGTTTCTTGGGTGGCTTTGTTCTCAGTTAAATTCAGAGGAGCGAGACCCGCAACAGGTCGCCACAAGTTTAGCTTTAAAAAAGTTCATATGTCACTGGAGTAATCGAACTGGGTCGGCAAGGCTCTATATATATTCTATTGCTGCGTAATGGCTGCTTAAATGCTGCCTAATTGCTGGGATGCGAGGTTCGAAAGATCACTCTGGATACAAATAGAAAAACATGAAATGCAATGAAATCATATTAAAATCTAACGCGCGATACGTTTACAGTTAGACTATTTTCTGCGCTCGCGTCTTTAATTAGTAAATCAAGAAAAAACTCTCCGTAAGGTTAATAATTTTAAAAGCACATCTATCTATACAGAACTAAACTGTATTAAAGTCACAATTCCCTTAACAGTTGCAAAATTAATTTACGCGGCTATTGTATTAGGAAATTAACCTATAGATGTAACATTTAGTTTGCACTGGAACTTTGAAAATGGGTTTATGTAATAAGTTTACATTTACACCACAATCCAGTGAAATAAAAATGAAATAACTAGACCACTGATCACTCGAAGCTAAAGTATAAATTACCGTCTGCACAGAAAAGAATTCACTCCAATAGCCAACAATTTAGATGAAATCTAGCGGGAATTTAACTATATGCTAGTGAATCTTAGAATGCTGTCAGAACGAATGATAAAGTTGCCCTTTTCAGATTCTGTATATATCTAACGGGAATGTAAGTTAAATGGGTCGTGTGAAAATTTCGCGCCTCTTCAGATCCCAGGGAAAGTCGAAGTTATTAAGCCGCCATGCTAACCGCGATGGCCCGACTGGCTTCCGATCTTCGTTCGTCTCAGGCTGCTCGCGCGAGGATGTGAAATTTATGTGAGACTAGCCTCGTTCGCGGTGAGTTTCCTGATTCCTCAGATCGTATCCGCTACGCTGAGCGCTCGTCTCTCCCGTTCCATAGTCTTTCGGGCAAGCCTGCCGGTTGCCACAGAGGTGCGAAATCTGCAAGAAGCTTTCTTCTGACCGCTCGTGTCCATCTTGCGAACGGTTCAGTGTTCGCACGGAGATGCTAAATTTCTGCTTCTCTGTTCTGGGGATCGTCTTTGACTGCTTTGATCATAGCCGCTACTCTTCGTTGATGAAAAGTTACAACAATACTGATGTTCAGGGGTTCTAATGTTATGAAAAGCTTAAGTCCCTTTAATCATCCATCAAATCAGGGAAAATTCACTTGTCAAACTAGACGTACGTCACAAACACCAATAGAGAACTGATCACCTCTAGAGGACCGAGCACCAATAGAGAACTGAGCACCAATAGAGGACCGAGAACCAATAGAGAACTGAACACCAATAGAGAACTGAACACCAATAGAGAACTGATCACCTCTAGAGGACCGAGCACCAATAGAGGACCGAGCACCAATAGAGGACCGAGCACCAATAGAGGACCGAGCACCAATAGAGGACCGAGCACCAGTAGAGGAACGAGTACCTAAAAGGGACTGAACACCAATAGAGGACCGAACACCAATAGAAAACTGAGCACCAATAGATGACTGAGAATCAATAGAGGACCTAACACCAATAGAGGACAGAACACCAATAGATAACTGAGCACCAATAGAGAACTGAGCACCAATAGAGAACTGAGCACCAATAGTTGACTGAGCACCAATAGAGGTCTGAACACCAATAGAGGACCGAACAAAAATAGAAGACTGAACACCAATAGAGGACCTAACACCAATAGAGGACAGAACACCAATAGATAACTGAACACCAATAGAGAACTGAGCACCAATAGGGGACTGAGCACCAATAGAGGACTGAACATCAATAGAGAACTGAGCACCAATAGAAGACCTAGCACCAATAGAGGACCGAACACCAATAGAGGACCGAACACCAATAGAGGACCGAACACAAATAGAAGACTGAACACCAATAGAGAACTGAGCACCAATAGAGGACCGAACACCAATAGAGGACCGAACACAAATAGAAGACTGAACACCAATAGAGAACTGAGCACCAATAGAGAACTGAGCACCAATAGGGGACTGAGCACCAATAGAGGACTGAACATCAATAGAGAACTGAGCACCAATAGAGGACCTAGCACCAATAGAGAACTGATCACATCTAGAGGACAATAGAGGACCGAGCACCAGTAGAGGACTGAGCACCAATAGAGGACCGAGCACCAATAGAGGACCGAGCACCAATAGAGGACCAAGCACCAATAGAGGAACGAGCACCAAAAAGGGGCTGAACACCAATAGAGGACCGAGCACCAATAGAAACTTGAGCACTAATAGATGACTGAGAATCAATAGAGGAACGAACACTATAGAGGACTGAACACCAATAGAGAACTGAGCACCAGCAGAGGACTGAGCACCAATAGAGGACTGAACATCAATAGAGAACTGAGCACCAATAGAGGACCGAGCACCAATAGAAAACTAAGCACCAATAGAGGACTGAGAATCAATACAGGACCGAACACCAATAGAGGACTGAACACCAATAGAAAACTGAGCACCATAAGAGGACCAAGCACCAATAGAGAACTAAGCACCAATAGAGGACCGAGCACCAATAGAAAACTGAGCACCAATAGAGGACTGCGAATCAATAGAGGACCGAACACCAATAGAGGACCGAGCACCAATAGAAAACTGAGCACCATAAGAGGACCAAGCACCAACAGAGGACCAAGCACAAATAGAGGACCGAGCACCAATAGAAAACTGAGCACCAATAGAGGACTAAGCATCAATAGAGGACCGAACACCAATAGAGGACAGAACACCAATTGAGAACTGAGCACCAATAGAGAACTGAGCACCAATAGAGGACTGAACACCAATAGGGAACTGAGAACCAATAGAGGACCGAGCACCAATAGAAAACTGAGCGCCATAACAGGACCAAGCACTAACAGAGGACCAAGCATCAATAGAGGACCAAGCACCAATAGAAAAATGAGCACCAATAGAGGACTAAGAATCAATAGAGGACCGAACACCAATAGAGGACTGAACACCAATAGAGAACTGAGCACCAATAGTGGACTGAGCACCTATAGAGGACTGAACATCAATAGAGAACAGCACCAATAGAGGACCGAGCTCCAATAGAGAACTGAGAACCAATAGAGAACTGAGCACCAATAGAGGACCGAGCTCCAATAGAGGACTGACAATCAACAGAGAACCGAACACCAATAGAGAACTGAGCACCAATAAAGGACTGAAGACCAATAAAGAACTGAGAACCAATAGAGAACTGAGAACCAATAGAGGACTGACAATCAACAGAGAACCGAACACCAATAGAGAACTGAGCACCAATAGAGGACTGAACACCAATAGAGAACTGAGCACCAATAGAGGACTGAACATCAACAGAGAACTGAGCACCAATAGAGGACCGAGCTCCAATAGATGACTGACAATCAACAGAGAACCGAACACCAATAGAGAACTGAGCCCTAATAGAGGACTGAGCACCAATAGATGACTGAACATCAATAGAGAACTGAGCACCAATAGAGGACCGAGCTCAAATAGAGGACTGACAATCAACAGAGAACCGAACACCAATAGAGGACCGAACACCAATAGAGGACTGAACACCAATAGAGAACTGAGCAGGAATAGAGAACTGAGCACCAATAGAAGACTGAGCACCAATTAATGAACATCAATAGAGCACCAATAGAGGACCGAGCACCAATAGAGAACTGATCACCTCTAGAGGACTGAGCACAATAGAGGACCGAGCACCAATAGAGGACCGAGCACCAATAGAGGACCGAGCACCAATAGAGGACCGAGCACCAGTAGAGGAACGAGCACCAAAAAGGGACTGAACACTAATAGAGGACCGAGCACCAATAGAAAACTGAGCACTAATAGAGGACTGAGAATCAATAGAGGACCGAACACCAATAGAGGACTGAAAACCAATAGAGAACTGAGCACCAATAGAGGACTGAACACCAATAGAGGACTAAGCACCAATAGAGGACTGAGCACCAATAGAGGACTGAGCTCCAATAAAGGACTAAGCATCAATAGAGTACCGAGCACCAATAAAGGACCGAGCACTAATAGAGGACCGAGCACTAATAGAGGAGAACTGAGCACGAGGTACTTTAAGTACACTAAGTGCGAATCGAGCAGCATAACCATAGCAGACAGACTCTTCTTTAAACAAAGGTCAGCTACTATGATTATTCATGTACACACGACTAGTTTGCTCATTTAGCGATGATTTATGGTTGTGAGTTCCCTTGGGGCAAAATAATGATTTCTAAGGGGTATGGCTTTCAGTTCCTTTAGTGCGAGAAAATGATTTCTTTGGGCTAGCTCACAGTTTTGAACTTCCCTTAGATAAGCTCATTTTGCGTGACGATTGGCTTCGTTTTCGTGTTTGTGTGTTTTGTGCAGCTTATTTTTGTCTGTCTGTGCGTAAATGTGTGTGTTTTTGTGTTTTCTTTTTCAACTTTGGTCTTTTATTCTATTTCTGTCTTCGTTGTTGTAAGTCGTGTTTGGAGTTTGCCTGTTATTGTTTATTTATTCTTATTCGTGATAAAGTACCAAGCCTGGTGGCGAAGGTGAACATGTCTCTCCACAACTTCCTGTCCCAGTATTATTTATAATTTATCTTGTTAGCTTTTTTCCGTGCCATGATGTCAGACTTTCTAGTATCGTCTCTCTTTGTTGCCATCTGTCACTTCTGCTGTCAATATTTCCTGTTGTTGTGGTAATATGAGAGGTTATTGGTGTTACTAAACTAAGTGTAAACAGAGTGAGGTCAAGCTGTGTAAGTCCCTGAGTCTAATTGTTGATGATGTTGTATTCTCAGGGTACCTATCCGCTACCTCTCTGAGATCTCACTCTGGGAAATATTTTCTGGGTATGTTATATGGCTACGTGTCTAGGGTAATGTATTTTATGTGATGAAAGAAAATGTCAAACAAACTTTAACCCAATAAAATTAAAGTAAGTAAGACTTTTGATGAAGTTTAGGTAATTATTTTTTACAATTTAATCTCCCTGTACCTCAATTTTATGGGCCAGGGATTGTCAAACTCAATCGAATTTTATTTACACTATTTAAAATAAATAAATTGGAACTCTGTCCATGTCTCTTGTTTATACAAAAGAAAATCACTGAAGAAATCCACCCACTGTTCTGTTTACCGGCCTGTACTGATCACTGTTAATATGTTGGAAAGACTGTTGGGTTCATCACTTCAAGGTGATTATATTATTATTATGGTTATGGTTATTATGGTGGAACTTTATGATATCAATAATTTTGTCAGTGCCTTTTCTAAAGTACTTAACTGGCATGGATTGAAGAAAACAGTTGGCCCATAGGTCCTCAGAATCAACAAATGTGGTTCTCCTGGTCGAAGGTGTGGGGCTAGCTACAACTTGAATGCTGAGCGATCACTCCCAAGATTTTCGTCCCTCACCAGGTTTCCTGCCACCATTAAGTATTCTGACATATAACCTGAAATGAGAGGAACATTCCCTCCCATAAAACTCTCATCTATAATTCTTCCACACATAACCACTGTATAATTTTTTTGTAATTAATTGTGGGTTTTTTTTCGTACTGAAATTATTAGTAAAATAAAATTTTCTATGTCAAAATAATATTATTATGGGGAAATCTTTATGTCAATATATTAAGCAATATTAACCCTATATTTCAAGATATTTCTCTCCTTTTAATTCTCCTTAGTTTGTGAGAAATAATTTATTTAATTTTATTCCAAAGCACAGATTAGGCATATTTTCTCCTACAACCAAGATTTTATCGTCACTATAAAACGAGGTAACAATACGATTGGTTGTTAATTTTTACGACGTTTGTTAATAAATATTGGAAGGGGTAGTGCGTGTTAAAAAGGGGGTAGTAACCTTTTTAACTTGGCGTAGTGGAAAATTCAAATTCTTTAGTTAAAATGTTGGCGGTTGATTTGTCTGTGGCCTTCAGACCAAGGTCAAACATGGAAATTATTTATAGATTTTTAACGGGGTAGTAGAAAATTCAAATTATTTTGTCCAATTTTTAGCGGTAGGTTTGACCTTGCCCTTGACAAATTTCAAACATAGTAGTAGTGGGTTATAGGTTGTAAATTTACGTTAACTAGATTTTTGAATCGGGGAAATTTGAGCGGGGGGTCACACAGATTGACTTTCTTACAGTTGTCACTGTTTGTACCTCCGTTCTTCTACTCATAACGTGCACGAAAAAGGTGAATTGCTTCCTTCTAATGTGAGTTTTCTTTGCGCTCTGGGTTTTTTTTTAAGTCACATCCTCCTTACTCTTTTGAGCTGTGCACGAAGCTTTTCCTACAAGGCATGTCAAAGGTTGTAGGCTGGTTTAACGGCCTCTTGATATAGAGGTTAACTGTGAATAATGAATAACCAGCCCTGTGCCTTATAAGGTTGTTGTTACTGGGGGCAAGATAGGCTAGTTGCGGTGTGCTATTGTCTGCATGACAACCGGAGAGATGGATACGCCTTGCATTTTGGGTTAGACTTTTTAGTTAAAGGCTATCGGAGACCCTCGTCCATAAGCTGATGGGAGGCAGGAGTAAACCCCCGTTCCATCATCCCTTGCACATTGATGAATCGAAGACACTTTCATTGATAAAATAACGACAATGTTAATGGGGGGTTCAGAAGAAATACCTCGTATTATAGGGAGCGACATGTGCGACAGGGGATGCACTACCGTCGCCAAGCCACATGGACAAGAACACGTGATGAGATAACTGGAAATATCTGGTTTAGACACATCCTGGACTCTTTAAGGCTTAATTCAAACACTGAAGAATATAAAGTGGGCTTTAAAAAATATCAAGTTAAGATTTAGCTTTAATTAAATCAGACAAGGAATTTATCTATATTGCTTCCCGCCCTCACTTCATCTTCCTCAGAATTTGGCCCTTTATCCCTTAGCTTACTTACTTAGTCGTTCCCCTTCTACCGTGAGGTGTAGAGGTTTGGGAGAGAGAACGCCAGACTATCCTATCGGCTGTCTTCCTCCTGGACTGGTTCCATTCTAGTCCTCGATCCTTCAAAGATTGTCTAATGTTGTCCTCCCAGCGGACTCTGGGTCGTCCTGGGGGTCTGGATCCCTGGCTTTTTGTTTCCCATGCTTGTCGTGGTAGCCGATCTTCTCCCTTAGCATTAAATCAAAACCCACTGAGTCAGATGGAAGTGTTTTAGGACAACAGAAGGCGACAAATGTATAATTCTATACACACATAAATATACATATAAAGTTTACTTCAAATGGCCATAATAAATATATACACCATGAAGCTTTCATCATCCTCTCCCTGTAGAGCATGGGGCTACCTCTGCTATTGGTTCCTTTTGAGGAAACCCATACAAAGCAGTTACCAGCTCTTGCAGTGGGGGTTTATGCAGCAAGTTATTTTACATGATGCGGTTGCCAGCCCCATATGCAACTGTACCTCCACAAGCAATATATATCATGTAAAATGCAAATACAAAATGTTAAAATATACATATTACAACTGACTCACCCCCACGGTAGGGAGTGTTATATTTAGTTGGGGTTTCCCCCATTCTCATTTGAACATACTTCATGACCATATAAGGTCTTGCCATTTCCGTGTACCTTGTCATGTTTACAAAAATCACTAAATCACCGATCTAACCTAATTATTATGTTGGGTAAATCTCTACCAAGGAGTTACTTTCTTCTCATCTTGTTTATTACATCAAAATCATTGGAAGGTGTTATATCATTTCCTCGTGGGCTACTCCTTTACAGCTGGCCATGTCAAGACATGGCACAAGTCATGCTTACTGTGTGGTCGGAGTGGCTAAGATGAATGGTGTCCGCCTCGAATTCTAAAGGTACCGGGTTCGATTCTCAGTAGAGGGAATATAATTTATGGAATACTTTTTGTCAGAGCCAGTGGTCCTAATGATGTCATACTCCCTTCTGATCTCCTAGGTATTGAAATAAGATGCCTAGCCTTCTTGGATAAGGGTGAACAATTAAGAGATTCCCGTGTGCAATTTGTGCACGTTAAAAATCCCGCAGCAGTTAGAATCGTAAAGAGTAGGCCGACGCCCTTGCAAAATTTAAAAATTAGAAACCTACCCGCCACAAAAATATTTATATAATGTGTGATACCTATATACACACATTGATATTCTCACCGGGGCTACTGAGTTCGTGCACTGTGCTGAGATCCTCCTTGTGTAATCTAAGGGAGGAGATCGGAGCACTGGTCGAGTTGTCCGTGTGCAATGAAGATAGTTCTTAAAAAACCAAACCAAACCATGCTTACAAAATTAGCCCATTATCTTTAAATGTCATCTGTTGGCCAGATTGAAAAACCCAAGACAACATTTTCTTGTTTCAATCTTCTGCAAGTCATGTCCCCGAATCAAATATTCGTTATCTTCATTCTCCGACAGAAATTTGGGTTTTTCACCAATACCTGTTTATCTATCACTCGTTCGTCTGGCTTAAACAATTCAGATGTCGCTCAGTTTAGACTTAATCTTTATTGTTTCATCTGGTTAGCGATGCCTGCCACCGCGAACAAAGGATAACATGTCATGCGGTCAGGTCAACCGTGTTGAGTGACCAGGTAATATCGCTAGATGAATCGAAAAAGTACGGTAAGGAGCGGGTGAGGAAGAGAAAGAATGGTAGAGTAACACTGACGGAGAGGAATGGAGAAAGGGAAATTAAACGAACGAAATATGACGCATTTCGTCAGTCAATGGGAGTAAGAAAGAGAATTTTTCATTGTTATGTAGAGCCAGTTCTGAGACACATGGGCAATTAATAAACAAGCAAGAAAATTCCTGAAGGATATTGAGATTGGTTTTAGAGAAGAATATAAAGAATGCCAGGTAGAGGTTAAAAAGAAAGAGTTTAGTTATTGTTAACAGATTACCAAAGTTCTAATTTCTTGGATGTATCATCCCTAGTAGCTAGTGGATCTGACCAGACACCGTGGACTCAAAACGTCTCTGAGTATATAAATATTTGCTTCGTGTAGTCAATGGAGGTCTCTGATGAGGCACATAAAGAATATATCTACAGCTCTCTCATGAGCCGCGGCAGCATAGTGGTTAGTGCACTGGCTTCCTAGCTCAGTGGTCTATGGTTCGATCCCCAGATGAGGTGGGATATTTTTAGGCCGCAAATGGCTCCTGGGTCGACCCAGCCTCAAATGGGTACCAGAATAACTCTGGGAAGGTTAAGGCGGCCGGTGTGATGCTGACCACATCACCCCTAGTGTGCAGACGGTCGAGAAAATATGAGCCTAACACCATATTCCCAATATGCCTCATTAGGGCGTGTAACGGGATCCTTTACCTTTTTTTTTTCTCTCTCTTGAATAGCGTACAAGTCGACAAATAGAATGTTGTACATGAGGCTACTAATCTCATCACTTACAACTAATCTCATCACTTACAACTAATCTCATCACTTACAACTAATCTCATCACTTACAACTAATCTCATCACTTACAACTAATCTCATCACTTACAACTAATCTCATCACTTACAACTAATCTCATCACTCACTTACAACTAATCTCATCACTTACAACTAATCTCATCACTTACAACTAATCTCATCACTTACAACTAATCTCATCACTTACAACTAATCTCATCACTCACTTACAACTAATCTCATCACTTACAACTAATCTCATCACTTACAACTAATCTCATCACTCACTTACAACTAATCTCATCTCTTACAACTAATCTCATCACTTACAACTAATCTCATCATTCACTTACAACTAATCTCATCACTTACAACTAATCTCATCACTTACAACTAATCTCATCACTTACAACTAATCTCATCACTTACACCTAATCTCATCACTTACAACTAATCTCATCACTTACAACTAATCTCATCACTCACTTACAACTAATCTCATCACTTACAACTAATCTCATCACTTACAACTAATCTCGTCACTTACAACTATTCTCATCACTTACAACTAATCTCATCACTTACAACTAATCTCATAACTTACAACTTATCTCATCACTTACAACTAATCTCATCACTTACAACTAATCTCATCACTTACAACTAATCTCATCACACACTTACAACTAATCTCATCACTTACAACAAATCTCATCGCTTACAACTAATCTCATCATTTACAACTAATCTCATCACTTACAACTAATCTCATAACTTACAACTAATCTCATCACTTACAACTAATCTCATCACTTACAACTAATCTCATCACTTACAACTAATCTTATCATTTACAACTAATCTCATCACTTACAACTAATCTCATCACTTACACCTAATCTCATCACTTACAACTAATCTCATCACTCACTTACAACTAATCTCATCACTTACAACTAATCTCATCACTTACAACTAATCTTATCACTTACAACTAATCTCATCATTTACAACTAATCTCATCACTTACAACTAATCTCATCACTTACAACTAATCTCATTACTTACAACTAATCTCATCACTTACAACTAATCTCATCACTTACAACTAATCTCATCACTCACTTACAACTAATCTCATCACTTACAACTAATCTCATCACTTACAACTAATCTCATCACTTACAACTAATCTCATCATTTACAACTAATCTCATCACTTACAACTAATCTCATAACTTACAACTAATCTCATCACTTACAACTAATCTCATCACTTACAACTAACCTCATCACTTACAACTAATCACATCACTTACAACTAATCTCATCACTCACTTACAACTAATCTCATCACTTACAACTAATCTCATCACTTACAACTAATCTCATCACTTACAACTAATCTCATCACTTACAACTAATCTCATCAATTACAACTAATCTCATCCCTTACAACTAATTGCTACAGAATACCACCGCTGGAATAACATGCGAAATCTTGTTGCAGGTTTCTTACGGGGAACAACTGCAATAGTGTCTCCATACTCCACAGCGAGCGAACATGAAAATAATAATGAACTGAGGATATATATATCTATCTCTGCCGATGATCTCTCCCACATGATTTTGATTCTGTATTATAGGTGTCCTCCTTGTGGTGTTTTAATTTTGTAACCTAGTTGCCTTTCTGTTCATGCATTTGTCTTGTATTGCAATCGTTATTTTATCTGTGATTGTGTGTATGCCTGACTGGATATATCTGAATATTTCTGTATGTGTATCTCTTTTTTTTGTGTCCACATATTATTGGTTCACCACCTTTCAACTACTCAAGGAGCATTGACCTTCAGCAAACTATGTCAAGTCTTCCTGTCCCGTGCCATCAGGTCAAGGTCTTTACGTGTCTACTTTATCCAATTTATTCCTGTCTCCAGTATTTTTCTACATCTGTTCTTTGGTCTACATCTACCTCTATAACCCTGAGGATTACAGAACAAGGTCTGCCTGGCAATGCTATTAACAGGTTTGCTCAATTTTAATCCTATCTATCTCCAGCGGCTTCTTCACATTTCTTGTTGCACTAGTGCTTATCAGGCTCCTTGTCATCAGTTCCATATTAGCGTTCTTGTCATACCACTTCAATCGTTCTATTATATTTTCATTACTACAGCAGCGCCCCCCATAATATATTACATTTTCTCACTTACACACCAACAGCCTGATTCACCGTCCAAAGTTATAATTAACACATTCGTTGGCACACTCGCTGTTTAAACACACTCTTATCCTAGTGATTCATTTACTCAGTCTTTCATATTTGCTGTCAGCATTACACGGAAATCATTAATGGACAACGTCAACAGTTGATATTGGTAATAGGAGATTAAGGAGATGTCTTCTCCACCTCACGGCGTGACCTTTCATACTGTGACAGACCTGGGTATCTGTCTGTCTCTCCGTCTGCCTTTCTGTTTGTTTGTCTGGCTGTCCGTAGGTCTGCGAAATAAATTTCTGCTTCTTTCATTCTTTTAATTTTCATTGCAGTCATTTTTAGCATGTATTATGTCATCATTTTCTATCAAGCATTCATTATTATTTTCTGCTTTATCTCCCTTAGTGTCTTAATGTTTTGTTTTTCAAATGCGCATACAGCAATCTACGTGGCTGTCATTCACACCAGACCACAAGGTCTTTTATATTTGGACGTGCGCCCTAATATAACCGACGGACATTGCGTATAGGCTGAAGGCAAAACTGCTATTGTTAATAAAAATGTCCATGCGTTACTGCCTGTGGCAAGTATATAATTATTTTTCCACTGGCATAGTATGTGGCTACCGTCCTTGGTTATTCTTCTGTCACATGTACTTTAAACACTCTGTCTGCTGTGATACCAAGTCACTACCGTAAAGTAGAAAACAAGACAAGTTGTCTTCTGTTATTTGGCCTGTACTGATGAATAGTAAAGATATAGAAGTCATTTAATCAATCAGTCGATACCCTTTTGCCCCCCAAGGAGCATTGACCTTCAACAAACACATGCCAAGTCGTCCTGTCACGTGCCTCAGCTCTTTTTTTCCCACGCCTTACTCATCATTTTCACTTCTGTCTCCAGTTCCCTTTTCTATGTGTGTTTTTTTGGGGGGGTCTATCTCTGCCTCTCTTTTCCTGTGGGTTACAACACAAACACTGCCTTGTAATGTTATCAGAAGATTTCCTCAATATGTGCTCTATCCATCATGAGCGTCGTATTCTTATCTCTTGTTCCACTGCCTCTTGTCTTGTTCTTGCCATCGGTTCCACATGAGTGACCTTGTCATACCATGTCAATCCTTCTTCTCTATGCCAGCACCCATTAATGAATGTCTGTAGCTTTTTGGTTATTGTTTTTCTTGTTCTCCATGTTTCGGAACCATACAATAGGACTGACTTGACATTTGAGTTGAAGATTCTTACGTTTATGTTTGAGTTGAAGATGTGTAAACAACCCAGCTGGGAGCAGACCGATGGATCTGTCTTGCCTTTGTTTAAACACACACAGGCGCGGATATCTCACATATGCTGTGACAGTATTGCATCCCCTACTTTGCAGTAGTGGTCCAACAGTGGCCAAAACTCAAGAGTATCTAATATGGGCTTCAAAGGTATCTACCTTCGCACAAGATTACTCTTGGCAGAGATGTAGATAGAAGAAACAAAACGCTTCTATCTCCAGGGAGTCTTCACGAGATATTCAGATAAGCGAAAACAATGCTGCTTTTGCTGAGCACGTTAATTCTAGAATCTGCCGACAACTGTTGTGAAGGAATTAAGCACTTATTAATTTCAGCTCGTTCAAGCCCCCACCCCTGATTTACTCAGTGGAATTCTTACTATTCTGGTAAACCTCTGTTTAGAGTGTGTGTAGTAAATTGACTGAGACAAACATGCAGTAACTTTAAAATGATTAAATCGAAGTTAAATTTGTAACATTACAAATAACAAAATTTAATAATCACTTTAATTTTTAAGAGTTTGACAATAAAGTGAATAGTTTAGAAGAAAAGTTTCATCACTGATTTATAGTAGAAATGATAGAAAAAATTCACTTTGGCAGCGTATATTTTCACTTAGCTGCCAATAGTAGTTTCTGCTCCCGCTGATGTGTTCTGTGTACACTGCTCTCATTCGTCGCTGGTCAAGGTTGAAGGCGCCGCACATTCATAGAACGTCAAAGAGTTACGGTCAAGCTGGTCCGGCGTCTGTCTATATAACCCTCTTATGATGGCGTCTCGCACAACGTCAGTCCACTTCTACCTTCACTTGATTCCAG
This sequence comes from Oreohelix idahoensis, assembly GCA_024509875.1. Lineage (NCBI taxonomy): Eukaryota > Metazoa > Mollusca > Gastropoda > Stylommatophora > Oreohelicidae > Oreohelix > Oreohelix idahoensis. The sequence goes on along the minus strand of JAMPIV010012341.1, from coordinate 43,390 downwards.
AGATAATACTTTCTGCTGGTACCACCAATAACTGTGGTAATAGAATAGAGACAAACGCTCTTCTGATAAGAGGCGTTTCCCGACACATAGTTATGTGCCCCCCTTCTTCTATTCTACCATCCCATTTATCTCATAATTTACCATCGATGAGAATTAAATTTGCTCCCTCGGGATTGTAGTGGATTTGATGGTATTGTATGATTGTGATCTTACTTAATGTGATGCATGAGGTCAGCTGTGAAGGCTCCTGAGATAAATGTAGTTGTGAATTGTCAGAAGGCCCTTCTTGCTACCACTACGACCTCACACCTATCTTTTTTCTTTCTAATGAATGTGGCTACGTTAAAGTTCTAGGGTAATGATATGTAATGTGTTGTGGTAGTTTGCATACACACACACAGATATTTAATAAGTCTAATAATATTAATAAAATGTTATAACACACTGAACTAACTCAAGTTGTGTAAAATTTGGATAGAAAAATTTTCTTTAAATTTATTTGCTCTGAACCAAGGTTTTATTTTGGTCAGAACATATGAAAGGTTTTGCAATTATTAATGAAATGCATGAAGATATGGCATAATAAATGAAAGGAGTGTACATATGTATTTTACAATACTAGTTAATATTACTACTGTTTATAGTTGTTATCTATATGGGAGAACGATTTATGGATGTGCTGTTGGGGTGGCCTCATCACTCCCTGTCTATGGTTACTAACATGGTCCATTTATTGATGGAAATATAATTGGTGTGTTAGAAAATGAGTTTGTGAATCTCCAGCAGGCCAGACGCTCACGTATCTTGAATGAGTAGTTCTGGTGCTGGAATATGGTGGCCCCACCTCTCCGTGCTTGGGGGCAATATACGGCTGTTCTGCCAAGATATAAACTGCACGGGTCCACTCTTGTAATATTCAACATCACATTTGACACCACATTGGTGCCAAATAAAAAACTCACAGTTCTGCAATAAAGTATTGGTCATGTGTCAGAATTCCATCCTTTAAACCATTTCTGGACACAACACTACACACAACAACAACACCACATAGACGGGTCAGATCTCTTTGACCAAACAACACATCTTACCAAGTTGGTTTCACATAGGATAAGTTCTCCCAGACTACATATTCTGAAATATGTTCATTAGCTTCCTGCCATAGAATAGGATAGGTGATATGTTCCACTGATCTCAACACTTGATCTGTCCTTCATAATCCTTGCTGGAGTTTATGTATTTTATTTGTCTCTAGACCCTGAACTGGGGCGGGGGGTCTAGAGCGAATCCTTGTAAGGGATAGATTTTGATATGGCAGTATCAAATCACTCGAAACATTAAACAAATATTAAAATATACAAAAAAATACTTTCAGTCTTACCAGAATTATGAATATAGAACACAGTTAATTGCTAGCAAAACTCAGCTGAGCTGCTGGCTTTAGTATGGCGTCCCTCTAAATATTTCAATTAGCTTCTGGGAATTACACCACTAAATAATTCACTGTGTCTACTAGGACAACTTATGACGAATGGCAAAAATGCGCGTCTGAGCGCCGATAATATATTCATCTATGGCCAATCACCGCCTTTTTTCCTTTTCAAATTCAAACCTCCTACCAAAAAGTCATTTCAGTCATACCTCAGTCAAGTATGCCTTATTGTCTGTTGGTCCGTCTGTCTCTACTTGCGTTTCACAAAAAAAACACACTTGTTTTTTGAACCAACTCCGCCTTCCCCTACACAATTTTGCCTTTAAAGTTATTTTTAGCCACAATTCACCATCCCATCCCGTCTCTTTCATTCCAACTAGATTTTAGCACTTGAGTCTCAAGGCTACAGTTTTTTGAAAATTTGGGACATTTTTTTGTTTCAATGCAGACGCTCGCTGATATGAACAACACAGTCTTTTGTCAATATCTTTCTTATTATCTATCCGTCTGTATAAATGAAAGCATATTATTTCACTGCTCAAGATGGGCCATCCGGCCAGCTAGGTTTTATATTCCTAACATCATTATTAAGAAAAAGTTACTTTTCAAGGTTAGTTGGTTTTTCGAAATATTTCTAGCATCTTCTATACTGCGTTTGCCGCTGAATTCAAATAAACGGACTAAGTTATCGCAAAAGCGTCCAAGAAATGACTGTTGCGTATAATAGCTAAGGTCCCTTTTGTCGATTTCTTTACCTTGTGTCAACTTGGGGACGTGACTTTTCCTCCTTTCCCCACCAATTGCGTCTTTTGGCCTTGCTAGTTTCAAGCACGTGTTCAGTCATATTTTTTCCCTTTTGATCTCCGTTCTCATCCCGTTCCAAGGGTAACGTTTTGCCTTCACGTCTAACAATTTAATTTCCATGGCAGGTGATGACCCGCGGCGTGGGCGATCATGTATTCTAGTAGCTTACGCATTAGTTTTTATCCCTACGTTGTATCATTGGAGATATTTTAACGTTGTATCATGGTTAATTTTATTACAGGGATAAAACTTTCTTTACATTTAACTAACATAGCTTTAGCTTAAATTACATTTAAATGCAAAGGTTAATAATACAGATAGAGTCTGTTTACATTTAAATCTTTACTGATTGAAAAGTGTAAGTATTATAATTAAAATGTACATCATTTCTTTCAACTTTTCCTCCCTGCTCCCTATGGAACTTGGGACTACTTTCTGCTTTTAATTCTAATTAAGAAAAAAGCAATTACCAGCAATTCGGCAATAAAAGGTGTCCGGTATGTTAAGAAGGAATTCTGAATTCTAGGCTTCACTCTAGCAAGGTCTGGTGTCTTGGCGGCAAGCGATCTTCACAGTGGAATAACACTGAAACGTGTCAGGTTATATTCCAGATCTCTTACGCATCTGTTTGTTATGGAGATAAATAAACGCTCCAATCATTTTCAAACAGGCAGGGTAGGATGTGGTACTTTCACAATATTCCACGGGAAATAATGTGCGTACAGCAAAAGGTCACGTATTACCGTATATGGCAACAAGACATGCGATGCCTTGCGTACGGGCTCGCGAACATGTCGATAACCTCATATGCCAACGTGTGTCAAAAGTAACAATTCATTACTTTATGAGAAAGTAATCTCTTATCGGTGTCTGTCCATAAGTTGTCTTCCCGTATCCCAAGCTTTGGTGCTGCGCGCACCCGTCTTATCGGTGATTAGGCAGATAGCGTTGGGCAATGTACGTGTTAATCCGTAGCAGCCAAGCTTGGTACAAGAGAATCTTACCAGCCTGCCTCTCGTAATATTATCTCGACCTCTCCCTGCAAATGTGAGGTGTTTATCATCGACAATGAGTGTCAGATAACAGACAAGACACAATGTACTGAAAGTAGTGAAAGAATACTTGAAAATATAAACTATCTGCTACATAGTATAGAAAGAAAGTGCGACAATTGAAAGCACGCAATAAAATCAGTACCACCAATGCACCGATTACTGCTGGAGTGAAACAGAGATCGAGAGGGATCGCCCCATTCCGTCACATGTGCCAAGCTGGGCGCCTGTACTTCTTGTATTGACTATCGGAAGATAAACACGAATTTACCGGCAGGAAAGTTACACAACCTACCTGGGAATGGGTACTCGTGAGTGTCAACATTTATAATAACAAATTAAACTGAAGGGTTTGTTATGAATTACAGATATGAGTCATCTAAAAGTGGAAGTGTCAGCATCTTATATGGGAGGAGTTTAAAATTACATGTGTCCTACTGAATTTAATGAGAGATTGGGGGAGAAGATATATACTAAAGTCAGACGTTTAAATTTGGTTGGTCTAGCCAAATATATTAACTGGACGATGTTTGATTGGCGACATTTACCACGTAGGAAGCTGGGAGAACGTGGGAGAAAAGCCTATATAATGTAGCAAATTTTCAAAGTCCAGCACCGTGTTCCGTTGAGTCAAGGCACTGTTAGACTAGCCAGGACTAAAGAAAAGTAGGAATTCAAGAAAGAGGATTGCGGATCTTCTGAAATTAAACAGTAAGAAAACTCAACTCGAATTTATAATACTGGAAACCACAAAGCCTCGGAACCTATAAACAAGTTAATAGTGGGATTATCGTTAAAGTAATACTCGACTACCTGTAATACGGCCCCAAACCTGTGGCCAGACATTATTCGGAAGTCTTTCTATGCCAGACATCTGTAGAAAAATATAACCCGATACGGGGTGAGTTGTAACATACATTTTATCATTTTATATTTGACATCTGACATGTTTAATTTGCTGGTGGTTGTACAAGTTCATACGAGGCTGACAGTCTCAGCATATGTCGTAGATTTCCGATAGGAGAATTAAGACTAGGTTTGGTCCCTTCTGAATAGGTTTGAATAGGGGATAGACTCAGTGAGAGTTAGTGAAAGGTAATAGAATTTCCACACACGTGAGATGATAGATTTGATATAGTGGCTGTCTCTGAAAGCGAAAAGAATTCTTCTCTCTCTCACCTATCTTCTACAACAGTTGTTACAGCGTCAGACAGACTACACCAATATACATATTACGTATATTTCTATCACTCACAGGCACGCACATACACGTGACGACAGGTAAACACACAGACGTGGGAAAACTATAACAATGATATATATATTATCTAGAACGAGCTGACCAAACACGATTATTAAGTTCAAGAGCGATTTTATTATCAGGAAAAATCGGCTCACAACATCAAAGAAAGTACATCAAGGAAAATACATATACACATAGTCATAAAAAATCAAGGAAATGTTGCAAGGATGATAGCCCCGTTATAGTGTTAACTCTAGGTTTAGCCCGGCCCCGTTAAGAGAACAGATGATGGCGCCAGAGTCACAGATACATAGGGTTTGAGTCTAAGAGTTTTTCTTTGTTTTATCTCGTAATTATATGCACAGAGTTTGAAAAAAATCTGATTTAACCTAAGACAAAAACACAAGAACTCTAGCCTTAGCAACAAATTATGCAGATTGGAAGAAAAAAAAAATTAGGACAGCAACAGGGTGTCAAAGATATAATAGTGAAAATATCACTCAGACCAGTGTACACTCATTCATTCCGCCATGGCTTCTCATTCAGGTACTCACGACTTTGCTCGCTGCCTCTTGGAACACATTGATCTTAGATTTTCACACAGACTCAAAAAAATGCAGTCTTCTGCCAAGAAGTCCCCAGTTCCAAAAGACGTATTAAACTTGGAGTCTCCGGGAACGACTACTTGGGTATGCAAATTTGTTCAAATGTCTGATTACGTCACCTAACAATTATTCCAGGCGCGGGAGTTAGCAGAGCACAGGGTCAATAGCGTAGGTTTCAAAAAAAATGATGAATGTCAGGTCGGTGCCTTCCCTCAGTATAGGATTCACTTTAGTCACACCACAGATTTGTCCACAAGATATAATCTAGTCGGGAAATGATTGTTAATATTCACGCCACCAGGCAGCAAATTATATAGAGTTTCTAGAAGAAATTAAGTGCTGGCTCCAAGGTCCAGTATTTATCATTACAGTCTTTGAAAACCCGTTATAGGGATATTAGTATTTCTGTCTAACTTGCACCGTCAGATCAGTGTTACTTGAGAAAACCCACGTGGTTCAAAATAAGGACTGTCTATTTCTTCACAAGTATGGAAACTACTACTAGGTGCTGGTAAAGTTAGGGTCACCCCAAAACTTTCACTGTGTGGAGGAAAAATAACACATATAATATAATAAACAGAATCTGTACTGGTTAAAACTTACATTTAAACTTGCAAGCAGAGAGCTTTGCTTATCATTTAAACTTCCCGTGACGTAAGTTATATTTAAAAATCAGCATTCCTCATAAATTAGGAACACGTGCGTATCCCGTCATCATTCCTGAGGCTGGATTCTAGAGTTTATACGTTAGTTTAGAAAAATACACTCGACTGAGTATTAGCAGTTAAATTAAATTCATAAATAGCTACAATTGCCGTTATAAGCTAGAAATTAAATTTTTAGTCTGCTTTCCACTGAATGCTTCCCTAGAAAATATAATAGCCTACCACTTTATTTCTCTTCTGCGCTAAAGAAATAGGTTAAAAATGAATTAAGCGATTTAACACTTTAACACTCACAAAATCTATATATCTATCATATTAATTACCTCAACCACAGAATTACAGGTAGTCGCACAACTTAAGAATAAAAAATGCTGAAAATATTTCTGGAAGTCTAGAAGTTCGACAAATTGCCGAAACAAACTGAGATCTTCGCTAACAGCTATTCTGTTTTTCGAGCGACCTATCTACTGTGGAGTCTATGAGCGAGAATGAAATTAAAGTTTCAAACTTGGCCAATATCTTAAAATCAGACAAAGGGCCCAAACTATTTCGCCACGCGAAATTATCTCCCCTACTCCCAACATTTACGTCCGCTTAACGCGTGTCGTAACTGTCACCTACTGACCACGATGTACGCGTGTCAGTTTCAAATCCCAGACAGCCTGACTCCATTTCAGGGCAGTTTTCACACTACAGCTGACCATGGCCCAAGTGAGCGCCGTGTCAGTTTGGGATTTTCCAGCCAAAAGTCTGGATACTGACCGGTGCAGATGTAAAGTATCACACCTCACCGGGACTAATACCGAGAAGAAGCTCGCGCGCTCGGTGAGAATGTAGACGATTTGCTACGTCCTATGTTCAGCGAACCGACTTATCACGCCTTCTGACGCCCTGCAGCCCTGACATCTACGTAATATCGTCCTAGCGCGATTCTCAGTTTTAGAGAAAGGAAAAAGGTAAAGTTTGCGAATTATATGAAAATAATATTCGCAAAACGAATGGATGAAAAAATATACAGGAAAAAAAAAAGAAATACAGAGATAATAAAAGAGAGAGTTCAAGAGAAAGAATAGGAAAAAGATGTAGGAAATTAAATGAATATAACCTACGTGACAGAGCCTCCCCCCTTTAAGATATGGAAGCACTCCATGTCTACGTTATGGAGTTTAATTTCCTATAACCGTAGCTTCGGGGTGTCTGTCTTCTTCCCTCTCCATCTCCCCCTCCATCTCTGTCCAATTCCTACTCAAGTCCACTCCTCAAAGTTTCCTTCCCCCGGAATGTCTCATATGCGCGCTTGAAAGAGCGTCGCCGCTTCTGACATTTTTGAAAGATTTCCTGTGATAGCGGTGGAATATCCCTGCCACTATCGTCATCTTCGTCAGTTTTGGCGATCGTCAGGAGATGGTCGGAGGTTGGCACTGGTTTTTCCAAGTATCTCTTTAAGAGATTTAAATGGAAAACCTTCTCCTTTCCTTCAATAGAGATCTGGTAGTTAGCCTTAGAAATCTTTTTCAGGACGGTAAACGGCCCTTGCCATCCGATCTTCAGTTGGTTGTTCTCAGTAGGGAGCAACACCAAAACTTTCTCTCCTGCTTCCAGTTCTCTCTCTTCCGCGACTTTCCTGTATCGGTTAGCGTGCTTTGTGCGAGCTCGCTTAAAGTTAGTCGTTGCTAGGTCCCACCCTAGTTTCAACCGTTCCTTTAAAACCGACACATATTTACTTGCTGAGACGACTGTCTCATCCGCCTTCTCGTCTGTCAGAGACTGAAGTAAGGCTTCAAGCGGGCCCTTAATGGGTCTGCCAAATAAGAGTGTAGCTGGCGGAAATCCTGTGGAAGTATGAGGAGATTCTCTGTAGCCAAATAATGCTGCAGGAATACAGAGATCCCAATCTTCAGGTTTCACTTGTGCCAGCTTACTTAGCATCATGGTGAGGTTTCCATTAGCACGTTCCACGAGCCCATTTCCGGCCGGAGTATATGGCTTAGTGTGGATGTGTTGGGTCCTCAAGATCTTAACGATCTCATCCATCAACAGGTTTCGGTATGGAGATCCATTATCCGTCAACACTTGCTGCGGGAATCCCAACCGAGTGAAAATCTGCACGAGGGCTTCTGCGACATGCTTGGCATCTGCGCATGTTAGCGGGATAGCTTCTGCCCATAAAGTGCATGTATCGACTAAGGTCAGGATAAACCTGTTCCTTCTTTTAGTCCTTTCGAAAGGCCCTAAAATGTCGATCACAACCCGTTCGAATGGTGTTCCCATTATTGGCATTTCACCCATGTGGACTGGGGGTGCCCGTTGCTTGGGTGGCACACGTTGGCACTGGGCACAGGATTTGACATATCTGATAATATCAGTATTCACTCCTGGCCACCAATAATGAGTGGTTATACGTTGGTTTGTGGCGTTCTGTCCCATATGTCCGCTAAATGGAAGAGAGTGCCCCATTTCTAGGATTTGGCTTCTGTACTGTTTCGGTACTAGGAGCTGGTTGTAACCTTGGTCAGGCTTGCCCGTTCTCCGATAAAGTACGCCATCCTCAGAAAAAATGTCCCCGTGCTGTTTGGGTTCCTTAGCCATGGGCAGTTTCCTAAAGCAGGGTGCCAAAGTAGGGTCCTTGTATTGCGCTTCTTTAAGTTCCATAGGTAACAAATTTGGCGCAGGCTCCCGTTCCTTCTTGGTTTGCCCTCTTGTAGTTACTGCTGCCACAATCGGCTCTTCCGGTTTCCCAATACACACGTATCTCCCGCCAAGTATGACTGGGTAGATGGGATCATCCATAACAGCCGCTTTGATCACACCTCTGACAAAGTCAGAGTGTATCTCTCCACCAATGCGATGGGAAGCGCTGTAGGTGCATCACTCTTACGAACTCCACAAAGTTTGACGGTCTCTCCTGTCTCTTGACCGGGTTTAACCAGGTTTCTGGCAACAATGCAATCGTAAGAAAGCCCCGTGTCAAATAAGCAAGAAGTTTGAGAACCGTTCAAAATAACAATACCTCGCGTTGAGGGTCTATCCCCAAGAGGTTGGGAATCACTGTCAATAATTCCGCCTTGCGAGACTGTTAATAAGCATCCGATGCGTTTAGGCTCGGTGTGCTCGGTCTGATCATATGTCCCGTGCTCAGGGGTTCTCCCTTTGCCACCTTGTCCTTTCTGGCTACGCTGCCATGTAGGGCGGTCGGGTTGATCAGACTGTTTGGGGTGGTTGGGGTACTTGTTCTTGTAGAACTTGGATTTTTCAGGAGGGGGGTTTTGAGGTCCAGTTTCTCTGTGGTTGTTTTGGTTAGAAGCCTGAGAAGATTGCTCTAGGTTATGTTTTCGAAAATGCTCCTCTGTCGGTTTCCGCTTTGTGGCCGGTAGTTCAGCCAGCGCATTGTGATAACGCTCAGACTTTTCCAAAATGTCTTCAAGTTTTTCTGCCCCCTGCTCAGCGAGAAATCTCCGGGTATCAGCAGACAAAGTGTTCTTTATTTGTTCAGTTAGAACAAGTTCCTCAAGACCTTCATAGGTAGAGGGGAGCTGCGAAAGCTCAAGGCACTTTGTTAGATATCCCTTAAGACGCGATGAGAACTGGTGAAAAGTTTCAGAATTCTCTTTCCGGCTGTTGCGAAACAGTTGCAAAAACTTGCGAGCGTTCATTTCAAAGCGCTCCAGTAACGCTTTCTTCAACACATCGTAGTCGTCTTGTTGGCTACTTTCCAGCTTAGAATAAACATCATAAGCAGAACCTTTTAGGGCCTGGGAAAGTTTCATATTCCAACGCGACCTCTCTAACCCGTACAGAGTTGCAATTTTCTCAAATTTTTCTAACCATGTGTCAATCTTCTCATTTGGACAAGGAAAAGATTCAAGAGTGAAAGACATAGCATTTAGTTGAAGAGATTGAGTGTTAGCAGGGTCAGTTAAGGAAGAATGAGGAGAAGACTCTCCATTGCTGGAGGTAGAGGCAGCCCCACGCCTTTGGAATTCCAGAGTTTTAAGAGCTAACTCATGCTGTCTCTCTTCTCTCTCCTTCTCATGCTGTCTCTCCTCCCTCTCCTTCTCATGCTGTCTCTCCTCCCTCTCCTTCTCATGCTGTCTCTCCTTCTCTTTTTCTCTCTCCCTGCGGATTTCCATTTCCTCGTCCACCTTCTTCTGCTCTTTAGCTTCAGCTGCTTTCCTCTCCGCATCGTATCTCTCAAGTTCGTCTCTGACAAAAGCTTTCGCTTCTTCTCCTTCCAGTCCCTCCTCTCTCGCTTCGTCCCTGAGGAGTTGTCTAAGCTTTGCCCTCTCGGCCATATTAGGTCAGTGACTGAGACTAGTGGAGAAAGAAAATAGGAAAAAGGATACACTGGTTCCTACCACTTACGAGAAAAAAAAAATTCCAAAAATCAAAAGATGATATCCTTAACCCTGGGATACCTCCTCCAAAATAAAATCTAACTATCGCTGCTATTATCGGCAATAAAGCACTCAATGCAAAACACGACTACGCCAAATAAATGGTAGTTAAGATTACAACTGAAAAATAAGTTGCTACAGTGGAAAAGCAAAAGAATATTGCAAAAATTAAAGAGAAAAATAATCCCTTAATTTTTAAAAATCCACTATAAGTTTACCCCTGAAGTCAGATTGGGTAAGGGAGGGAATTAATCTGGACAAAAAGTCCGAAACACACTCCTTAACTTAGTTCAAACACCGTTCTGCCTCAGTACCCAGTGAATGTTATACACTCACCACTTTACCAGCATTTAGTATTACAATCAGCAGTTAACATATATCCCGACAAAATCAACCTGTAACCAAAATGTATATTATTCAAAGATGCTGTGGAAAAAAAAAACTTATTAGTTTGTGTGGTCAGCACGCCCGTAAACAGATCGCTAGTCTAGGGGGTAATTTTTTTAAAAAGATACACCTCACAAGACATCACACTCTTACTCTATATCTGAATACAGAATCTTAAGTACAAAATCCAGATAGACGAGTCCACGTTTGTCGTACTCGTCTTCCTATTCTAAGTTCAAAGACCGGAAACGAGTCCCCATTTGTCGTAGATTTCCGATAGGAGAATTAAGACTAGGTTTGGTCCCTTCTGAATAGGTTTGAATAGGGGATAGACTCAGTGAGAGTTAGTGAAAGGTAATAGAATTTCCACACACGTGAGATGATAGATTTGATATAGTGGCTGTCTCTGAAAGCGAAAAGAATTCTTCTCTCTCTCTCACCTATCTTCTACAACAGTTGTTACAGCGTCAGACAGACTACACCAATATATACATATTACGTATATTTCTATCACTCACAGGCACGCACATACACGTGACGACAGGTAAACACACAGACGTGGGAAAACTATAACAATGATATATATATATTATCTAGAACGAGCTGACCAAACACGATTATTAAGTTCAAGAGCGATTTTATTATCAGGAAAAATCGGCTCACAACATCAAAGAAAGTACATCAAGGAAAATACATATACACATAGACATAAAAAATCAAGGAAATGTTGCAAGGATGATAGCCCCGTTATAGTGTTAACTCTAGGTTTAGCCCGGCCCCGTTAAGAGAACAGATGATGGCGCCAGAGTCACAGATACATAGGGTTTGAGTCTAAGAGTTTTTCTTTGTTTTATCTCGTAATTATATGCACAGAGTTTGAAAAAAATCTGATTTAACCTAAGACAAAAACACAAGAACTCTAGCCTTAGCAACAAATTATGCAGATTGGAAAAAAAAAAAATTAGGACAGCAACAGGGTGTCAAAGATATAATAGTGAAAATATCACTCAGACCAGTGTACACTCATTCATTCCGCCATGGCTTCTCATTCAGGTACTCACGACTTTGCTCGCTGCCTCTTGGAACACATTGATCTTAGATTTTCACACAGACTCAAAAAAATGCAGTCTTCTGCCAAGAAGTCCCCAGTTCCAAAAGACGTATTAAACTTGGAGTCTCCGGGAACGACTACTTGGGTATGCAAATTTGTTCAAATGTCTGATTACGTCACCTAACAATTATTCCAGGCGCGGGAGTTAGCAGAGCACAGGGTCAATAGCGTAGGTTTCAAAAAAAATGATGAATGTCAGGTCGGTGCCTTCCCTCAGTATAGGATTCACTTTAGTCACACCACAGATTTGTCCACAAGATATAATCTAGTCGGGAAATGATTGTTAATATTCACGCCACCAGGCAGCAAATTATATAGAGTTTCTAGAAGAAATTAAGTGCTGGCTCCAAGGTCCAGTATTTATCATTACAGTCTTTGAAAACCCGTTATAGGGATATTAGTATTTCTGTCTAACTTGCACTGTCAGATCAGTGTTACTTGAGAAAACCCACGTGGTTCAAAATAAGGACTGTCTATTTCTTCACAAGTATGGAAACTACTACTAGGTGCTGGTAAAGTTAGGGTCACCCCAAAACTTTCACTGTGTGGAGGAAAAATAACACATATAATATAATAAACAGAATCTGTACTGGTTAAAACTTACATTTAAACTTGCAAGCAGAGAGCTTTGCTTATCATTTAAACTTCCCGTGACGTAAGTTATATTTAAAAATCAGCATTCCTCATAAATTAGGAACACGTGCGTATCCCGTCATCATTCCTGAGGCTGGATTCTAGAGTTTATACGTTAGTTTAGAAAAATACACTCGACTGAGTATTAGCAGTTAAATTAAATTCATAAATAGCTACAATTGCCGTTATAAGCTAGAAATTAAATTTTTAGTCTGCTTTCCACTGAATGCTTCCCTAGAAAATATAATAGCCTACCACTTTATCTCTCTTCTGCGCTAAAGAAATAGATTAAAAATGAATTAAGCGATTTAACACTTTAACACTCACAAAATCTATATATCTATCATATTAATTACCTCAACCACAGAATTACAGGTAGTCGCACAACTTAAGAATAAAAATGCTGAAAATATTTCTGGAAGTCTAGAAGTTCGACAAATTGCCGAAACAAACTGAGATCTTCGCTAACAGCTATTCTGTTTTTCGAGCGACCTATCTACTGTGGAGTCTATGAGCGAGAATGAAATTAAAGTTTCAAACTTGGCCAATATCTTAAAATCAGACAAAGGGCCCAAACTATTTCGCCACGCGAAATTATCTCCCCTACTCCCAACATTTACGTCCGCTTAACGCGTGTCGTAACTGTCACCTACTGACCACGATGTACGCGTGTCAGTTTCAAATCCCAGACAGCCTGACTCCATTTCAGGGCAGTTTTCACACTACAGCTGACCATGGCCCAAGTGAGCGCCGTGTCAGTTTGGGATTTTCCAGCCAAAAGTCTGGATACTGACCGGTGCAGATGTAAAGTATCACACCTCACCGGGACTAATACCGAGAAGAAGCTCGCGCGCTCGGTGAGAATGTAGACGATTTGCTACGTCCTATGTTCAGCGAACCGACTTATCACGCCTTCTGACGCCCTGCAGCCCTGACATCTACGTAATATCGTCCTAGCGCGATTCTCAGTTTTAGAGAAAGGAAAAAGGTAAAGTTTGCGAATTATATGAAAATAATATTCGCAAAACGAATGGATGAAAAAATATACAGGAAAAAAAAAAAGAAATACAGAGATAATAAAAGAGAGAGTTCAAGAGAAAGAATAGGAAAAAGATGTAGGAAATTAAATGAATATAACCTACGTGACAGCATATCAAAATGATAGAGTCATGAACTACCTCAGCAAGCGCTGGTGACTGCTTCATGCCGGTTCTCTCACCGGGAACCAACAGCAGAGGTAGCCACAGGCTCCAAGTGGAGCAGGGAGTGGATGATGATGACACCAGGGTGTACATATTTATTATATTAACATTTAATACGTTTATATGCATGTTTAAACATGTGCAAACCAGATAAAAGTCGTTTCCGCTTTCCAGCCCCATTTTTTTCATCAAATTAACTGAGAATAATAACGATGATTTTCCATCTAAGCCACTGGGTTTATCATTGATGCTCAGGGAGGGTAAAATTACTGAGAAAAAAAGGAGCGTTAGAAGTTATAGCGGGAAGGCGCCTGACTAGTGTCAGGAATCCAGTACTCAGCGGACATTTGTTTCTTCTAAAGTTTATGGTACAAGTTGGTGATACCAGCTTGATATGAGTCTGTGAATCAAGAGCTTGGGGGCCAACGCTAGATGCCTGCCGTTGACGGCTTGTGAAAATCCTTGCATTGACGTTAGGAGCGATTAAGCCAGCAACTACACCTGGGACATGTCCTCACCACAGAAGTATACAATTGACGGAGCAGGCAGCAAACCAGCTCAACATCTGGCCAGATAAGGGATTTTAATCAAATCAGCGGTGTGCGTGATTTTTGAAATATCCTTTGAAGACTCCCTAAAATAAAAGCATAAACCTTCTATATACAACTCTGCCAAGAGTAGTCTTGAACGAATGTAGATACCTTTAAAGTCCCTCAGTTTATACTCTTAATTTTGGTCATTGGTGGACCATCACTGCAAAGTAGGGGAGACAACCAGTCAGAACGAGGTCTTTTAATGGATGTTCAAGGTAGCTTTTACTTAAAGCACAGTGCATTGCGGACCAATTCCATATTTTCCCGAAAAGGTGTGCAAATGTTTCAGGCGGACGTTACCAAGGTAATTCAGAGTATGACAATTTATGTTTTCTATTTTAATGTTGAGATCCAACAGCTGTGACCTCTCAGCCAGTATTCTTGTGCCCAAACTCATATTAGTCGCCTTGTACGACATAGCTGAGGGTGCAGCAGTCTTTTTTGTCGCTTCAGAGACCTCGGAAACTAAACATATATATATCTTGAGATTAAAGAAATATGGTAAAGGTGGATAGGACGTATCTGACACACATAAAACCTAGAAGTATAACAAGACATCGCAGTATAAGAAATCCTGCACCTATTAAGAAAAATAGAAAATTAATTACAAAAAAGGGACCAAGAGCTAGAAAATACAAACAAATTTACATACTTAGGAATTTAACACCAGATGGCGGAACAAGCATTCAGTAACAGAATGAATAAAGCCATTACAGCTTTCGCCAATCTAAAAAACATCTGGAAACCTTCCCGGTACAGTGCAACCACAAAGTTAAATTTATAATTGAGCTGCATAACTTCTGTACTTCAGAACGGTGCAGAATGCTTGACAGTAACAGAAAAGTAAATGTCCAGATTGTTCTATTTCCACACTGTCGTAAATTTTGAGAAGATAGGACTGAGGAAATTATGGCCCTTTTTGTAGTAGAGGTGATGGTAAGAACTAGTGAGAGGAAGGTGAAAGAAATAGTTCCTGTTTCACAAGAAGAACTGGTGTAAGAGAAAGAACAGTCTTGGATTTAGTAATTGCTCTAATCCAGCCTATCTTTTTACGACTCTATTTAAAGTAGACGCGCTTTCTCACTTGATACACATTCAATTTACACCATCCTCACGTACACTCACTTTGTGACAGAAATACGTACAGACGTGAAAACATATATATATATATATATATATATATATATATATATATATATATATATATATATATATATATATATATATATATATATATATATATATATAAACTATGGATCACATGTAAGGGGCATGGGGTTTTGACCTACACTCTGGTTTAAGGTTTAGTAAGTTTATTATTTACTAGAAAATATCACGACATCAAGAAAAAAAACATTACATCAATGAATTTTTTTTACATAAGAGAAATGAAAATATAGATCAAATAGGCCCAACCTCTGGTATAGGGAAACTAGGAAAGATCCCGACAGAGGTAATTTACCCAAAAGATCAACAAATAATTAACAATGGGGTAGGGGTATTTCAGGACGGGTAAAGAACAAGTCCTTAATGTAACCTATCCTGGGGACACTCAGATTAGTGAGAGATAAATGAAAAGATGGTAAATAAGTAGTAACTTAAGAAATAAATTCTTTCGTTCCGTTCATTCACAACACACATACAGTGAGCTCACTTTCAAATTTGCTTACCCCCTCTGTCGACTGCATACACTCCAGTGAATTAATCAAACACGTATTTAGGCTAATTTGAGTCCTAGTATTTGTCGAGTTCTGCCCCAGACTCTCCGTCTATGCAACTGCTATTGTTCGGGGAGTCGCTGAATTGGTGCGTTGATTATTTTTTTTCCTGGGAGTATTCCTCTTCTTACTGCAGTTTTTCTATGTAGTGGCACTGTCATGGAAATTTATAAGTTAATATAATTCTCTGGTGTGGTCTAGCCTCCAGTGGCTATGATTTTCTCTGTCGTAGTGAAATGTGTACTAAACAGAATGTTACTGCTAGGCTGTTCTCGGAGGGAAATAGCCGAGTATGACCCGTGAATTCTCTCTGTATAATTCCGTTGTAGGAAAAAAAAACGTTACTGTCAAATTGGTTTCAAAATAATTAGTGCTGTAAGTTCTGCCACATCAGGACAGTAATACTTATAAATTCTAGATGGAGAAATCTTCTGGTATAGTCCTGTTCCAGTTAACATTTAAAATTTAAATTGAAGGGTTCTGTTTATTTAACCACTCTCATGGATGGAGAATGTGGACCGCAAAAGGGTCTCAAACATCAGATTTTTTCACCGACAATGTTTGTATGTTGATGAACATATAATTGGACTGCCCTAAGACATAGGGCCATAAAACTCTAAAACCGCTGGATCGCAAAGGTATGATCAACCGCACACAGAAAAACTGAATAATTCCCCACGTATTCCAGTATCCGATATGTAAGATGGCTCTGTAAATAGCGCGCTAGGATTATTCAAGAAATCATGGAGCGAACTGATAATGAGTTTTAGTAGACTGCACATATATACTGAATCGTCCCGATCTCGCCGAGGTCTGCCAGAACTCACACCTCGAGCGGATTCTTCGGTCAATTTTCTGAATGAGAGCGATTTTTCACAGCTCTACCGACCGCTGATCCGTTCCGGCAGAGATTTCTTTCCCCGCGTAAACGGCTCTCGTTCTGGTGTTAACCAGAGGTGTTACAGAACTCTGCTCACTCTTAGTGACTACAGAAGACGTCGATAACATGACCGTCTGTGCCGCCTCTGGCCCGCCTCCTTGAAGGAATGACGGTAAGAGGTTCGGAGATTGCTAATTATAATGGCTCGTGAGAGAAGACCGTAGGCGTGGCTAAATTAAAATTAAGACAGATAGCGAAAGAGGCCTGGCTTACACGTACTTCACTTGCATGTTAATTAGGAAGCGAGGGAAATCAACGTGGAATCCACGTGGGACCCACGTTGGCGAATTTGATTTCAACAAAATAGAGGGGTACCAGCGAGATTCAAGTATAGCTTCAATTTTCATCTGTCACACACACAACCTGTCCAAGGGAAACTCTTCGAATTTTCTGGCCGAACAACAACCAAGAATTGGTGACTCGAAGCCACCTATGTCAACAGCTCTTATAGGCGGGCTTCTGAAAACGGAATACTTCATGTCTGGCCCATGACCACGCCATGTGATGTCAGGTTCACTGGCACTGAACAGCTTATGATTAAAACTCTGAGCTGTCGATAACAACACATCGATTATGCTCACCGCAAAGCATGCGCCTGTTACGGCTGTCATAAGACATACCTTGACAAGTAGCAACAATAGAAATGGTCCCTAAAACTTGTTTTTTATTTCGTTCTTATTAACGCTGCCATCAAACGTCATGTTCTTGTAGGTCTATCCTTTACAGCGGGATGTAAGGAAAAATGTGAAATATAGCATTTATTTATCAGTGTACACGCGGTGCTGTTTAAATGGCTCGGGTTTTAGTCAGATATGAAGTTGTAAACACAAACTGAACACGCCAAAAACGAACACTGATCTACATGTTAGCTAGTAGTCCATTTACAAACTAGTGCTTTTCATGGCTGCCAACATACTTTCGAGACAGGAAGTTTTGAGCAGGCAACAGTATTATAAATTTTAGTACAAAATCATTATCATATATTAACAAATGAAACAGCCAAATTCCATAACTCAAGTTGTACTCACATTTGAGATATCTTGGGCAACAAAATACCCCCAAAAAGCTAAAATTTACCTTTTTTCTATGTTTTTCCCCCATAGACCGCAAGTTTTCAGTATATACCTCAATGTTTTGTATTTTTTTCAGTCATTTTGCTTGTATAAATGACCAGATATAGCTATTATCTTATAATTCTGTGTTTTTCATTTTGGGGGTTTAGCCTCCCCTTAAGAACGTAAACTTCAGCTCACTTCTACGCTTCACGGCAAAATAAGATTGAAACAAGTAAAAGTACAGAAAATGGATGTGTTATAGTAACACAGATGGCCAGACCAGACAAGCAGTAGGTAGTTTTATTCAGCACAGAAGGTTGTCGGGTGCTCGGGGCGTTACTTCCTGCCCACACATTATTTCCAACCTGCAAGCGCTTTTCTTGTGAATTTGAGATGTTATTATTTGTACAATTAGTGCTACATCGATCTCCAGCTTCACTATTATTCTGAATGGAAAGTAAGGGGGAGTGAGAGAGGTGAAAAACACTGAATGAGGGAGGGAGGCAGGTCTAGTACACGGACAGCTGTCTACGACAGCGACATGATTCAGGTCCAGCAAATGTCGGGGAAAGGTCAGATCATCCGCATGTCTGTGCCAAATTTGGAATCTAGCTGCTGTGAACCACTTTAAGATTGCAAAACGGGAAAGAAATTGTGCAAAAACATTCACAATTAAGGGTAAATTAAGAATTGATGATAGATAGAAGATGAAAAAATAAATGGCGAAAGTTAAATGAGTGCATTTTCGAAGTAATAAGAATTTTCCAGTTGGCGCTGCTTGGCAGACGGAACAAAAATAATATCTGAAGTTCTCCATATTCTTGGATTGGGAATAACGCATGTGTTTTGATTCGAACTTGCCTTTTTTTTAATCTTTCTTTATCTTGTTATTTTCTAGTCGAGATTGGATGATAGATAAACTGGCTATCAGAAAAGCAGGCAGACAGATAGGCAGTCGGACATGTAAAGGAATGGATGAATTATGAATGGATAATTTGATAATAAGATAAAGACAGAAATACAGAATTTTGCCGGATGCCTGTTGCGGCAGTGAGATATTGTGTTCATATACATGCAGAAGTTTTTATTGACAAACATTATTACAACACCTCTGTTATAGCAGATTTTCTCATACATGTTTCCTAACGAGAACTCAATCTTTATCTTACATTCGGTAAAACTGTTCAGAGCTGGTCATGTAACAATTTAACTATTAAAAAAAACAGTGCTTTTCGCAAGAAGTTGTTGGTAACAAAATTGGGGGTGTAAGGAAAATGCTGCAGTTTGCCAACTCGCAGGATGTCAATGTTTGGACAAATTAAACATATTGACAACATAAATGTGATGATTGAATTGATTATATCATAAATCGTCTAGTCACTCCTGTTGTATGCATCGAACACAGTGAGAACAATATCTGCCACAAGGCAGCCTAGCAGCGAAATAACTCACAGATAATGTTGATAACATTAATGATTTAATGGGGAAACCCATGTCATCTGAGTGTTTTTACCATAATAAGGCTGTGTGGACAGAATAACTGGCACCGTAATCAATAATTAAGGCATGCAAACGTGTGTGCTTCCTCTCTGTGTTGTTCTATAATTTAAAGGCACATGCCTGATTGACTTTGTCTTTAGAAAACATGCTTTCGCCTTTTAATAAATCGGATTACATTTTTCTGACAATGCTTTATCGTTGATTCAAACGAGAGACCTGTTTGGCTTATGCTGCTTTCAACTAATGTACACTATTTTCTTCTACGTGTTTCTTCAACTTATTATTAAGCCAGTGAGATTCTATGCAGTAAGCTTGATACTCTTTCAGTTCGTGATCATCACACTTTCTATGGTTCTGTATTCCCTAATCTTGATATTCCAGCCTTATTGTTTGTGATCACAATCGTCCTACTTGATCAAGGTACCATTCTTATGTGTTTTATCAAGCGCATTAAAAAAAGGTAAAGGCAGTTATGTAGTATATACTGCCGTAGAGGAGTGAGTTGTAGAGGCTTCACTATATTTGGTCCAGCTTCGAGAGGTGGGGTGACCAGTTCTCTTCCTTGCTGCCACTCCCTTCCCTAATCGAAGAGAAAAGTCAAGAACCCATTTACAGCTGGGTAGACTGGAGCGTGATGCCACCGTGTTTCGAAGCCGGTTAGCGCTGTAACCACTGTGCCAGTCGAACGCTCGCCATATGCAATTATAAAAGCAGTATTAGTCACCCATATTATTTACTTCTAGCTAATATGAGAATTCTTCTAATGCATCATTAATAATAAAAGTATTAACCATAGGCATAGTAGCTCCTCGATTTGTGCATAGTTTTAGCTTCAAGGTACCGCCATCTTTCATGGTTAGGATTGTACGACAGAGACGAAGATAGCGTTATAGTAATATTGTTAGGTTCAGTTACTTGGTGTTGTTGTTGTTGTTCAGTTATAAGTATTACAATATTGTGCAATTTCCACTTTTGTTTGTTTTGCAATTTTACAGTATATCACGGTATAGTGTACTTTTGGATATCATTCTGGATATATCTTCGTAATCCCTTAACCAATACTGGCTTTGTTGTTAATGAAAATTAATATAGTAATCAATAATGCGAAATGGAAATGTTTGGTCTCAGATTAACTGTATGAACGGTTCTCAGCTTGATTCATCTTGTTACACTTGATACAGTGACAGGACACAATTTTTGGATTGCGTATTCATATAAGGATGTTGGCACGATAGACTTGAGTGGCGGTTAAAGCACTTCTCGACTGAGCTGCACCACTTAGTGACGAAGATTCAGGAACTGATCATGACACTTGGAATTTTCCGTTTCCTGTCAATGCAGGTAATTAATAAATAAACAGGTAAAATTAATCCCACCACACATACTGCCATATGGGAGTGAAGTTTTGGACACTTGACTTATCCTAGGTCTCAGCTTTATTATGTGAGAGTGAGCAGTTCTCTCCTTCACTGCCTTTGCAGTAACTCACGAGCAGAGTCAAATACCAGTTTTACAGCTGGGTATTCTAAAACATGACGCGATCTGGCTTTGAAATCCAGTCACTTTGCCTCGAGAAGCATGCTCTCTAAGCACTCTAAAGCTTGATTAAAAGTAGAAAATATTAGCTTATTGCAGTGTGAACATTGTTGTAATAGTCTGAGAATGTGGTCACTGGTGATTGTTTAAATATTAATATCATGACCCAGCGTGTTTGATATAAGCGGAACCGGAAATCGCTGAGATAAAATAACTTGACCGTACCTTAGTAGTTCCGGGGGTGTCTGAGGAAACAAAGAAAGAATGATACTACTACTTCCTTAGGTATAGGGTCAAAGGTGACTAATATGAAGTTGTACATAGGGCTGGCAAGCTCAGTGTGTAAACAAATGGCTCGGAAACCGCCGCTGAAAGAGTTTGTACTTTTCCTTACGCTTCCTTGAAAGGTTCATCTGTAGTGGTCGCTCCGTGCTACATAAGGAGCGAAAAAGTAGTTGCTGATGATGGTGATGAAAGTAGGAAACAACAACCTGTGTCCTGGAGTGTCTGAGTGTGTATATTTATTGTAGTATTTGTGTCTGTATGTGGCGTTGTATGTGTTTTTAATGATAAAAAATATATCTGATTCTACATTTATCCAACAGCTCAACGAAAAGCTTATATTTTGTCATTTCCTTACAGAACTCCGGAAAAAAACTTTATGAGAACACCTGTCTGCTTAGATTTTTTCTTGTTAATCTGTTTATAAATAATGTATTGTTTCCAAATGGGCCGATCATATGTAATTGTGCACCACGGTTATACGTTCGATCGAGGGTGAGTCATAAATCTCTCAGGTTCTTTGTGTCTTTACATCGTATATTTCCAAGTCTTCCCGTCATCGTGTTTCTTGAGGATTTCATGTTATTGAATATCCCACAGGACAATACATTTGTGCCCCGTGGTAGTTCCCGGGGGGTCTCTGAAGAGACAAGGGAAGAATATAACTACTGCACATTCAGGCATGTTGTACAAAGTGACAAATAAGAGATTGTGCATGGGACTGGCTAGCAGCCTCATCGTGTAAAACAAATTGTCACACCAACCACTACTGCAGGAGCATTGAATGATTAGTGCAGGCTTCCTGTTTAAGAGCACCAGCTTCAGTGGTAGTCTCATGTTCCGTATCGAGCGCAAAAGAAAATGATGAATACACATGCAACTCCGCGTGTCCCATGTTCGGAAGTCATTTTCTCTCTTTAATTTCTACATCTCACAGCTTCTGTCTGTCTTTCTTTCTGTCTGTCTTTCTCTATGTCTGTCTGTCTTTCTCTATGTCTGTCTGATAAAAGTTAATCCAGAACTGATAGTTACTATGCTGGATGTCTTTATGGTGAAGAAGGTGAGTGTGTTTTGGGACAGTCACTCACAGTAGATACACACAATAGAAGCATGGAAGGGTGTAACGGTTGATGATAGTTAACGAATGTTTAATACACCACAACACGTCACGTTAATACAGAATACACAGTTATAGTCAAACTACAAGTTATAGCATTACAATAATAAAGTACTTCTCACATCTCAGAATCATGCAGATACTACAATATCCATGACCTCTTTAAAGATACTCCTCAACTCAGCGCTATCCACCTGTACTCACATTAGCGCTATCATATTCTAATCATGGATCCTCTAGCCAACGGGCATCATCGCCGTGCTAGCATAAATATGGCCTCCTCACAGATAGCAAACGGCTCACATCATCGCCGTGCTACTGCATACATATGGTATCCTCCAGATACTCCTCCTGCGCTATAATATATAATAATGGATCCGTAAATATGGCCTCCTCACAGATAGCAAACGGCTCGCATCATCGCCGTGCTAGCATAAATATGGCCTCCTCACAGATAGCAAACGGCTCACATCACCGCCGTGCTACTGCATAAATATGGTATCCTCCAGATACTCCTCACATAAGCGCTATAATATTACAATAATGGATCCCAGCAAACGGGCATCATCGCCGTGCTAATATAAATATAAATATCCTCCTCACAGATAGCAAACGGACATCATCATCGCCGTGCTACTGCCTAAATATGGTATCCTCCAGATACTCCTCCTGCGCTATAATATATAATAATGGATCCGTAAATATGGCCTCCTCACAGATAGCAAACGGCTCGCATCATCGCCGTGCTACTGCATAAATATCGTATCCTCCAGATACTCTTCACATAAACGCTATCATAATCTAATGAGTCCTACCAGCAATTTCTCACACGACTCCATCCCCGGCAGTCTGCAATAATCTCGCCTTTACTCATTTTTAGCGCTATTATATGACATGTGTAAGTTAATGGATCCTTATCAAAATATTCACAATACTGCTCACCCAGCAGTTTGCAATAATATCACTTATCAACATGTCTTCACATAACACAATTATCCTCTATCAGGAAATAATGGCCTTACACAAATCATGGCCTCTTATATTCAGCACTGTACAGGCTTACCATCAAGAACACACACTATGGGGCGACCTCTCCAGATCGATGCCCAAAACTCACTGCCCACGGGAATACACATCTTCCCCCTAAAACAGCTACGAGACCCGGCTGTTAAAAAACACCGTTCAGTCTCACTACTTGCACGGGCTAGCCACAAATAGCTAAACACCCGTATCTCAAAACAGTTCGGAGTGAACAAACATCCACAATTGAACTGACTAGCGTTCACACGCTGTGTAACCTTACTTCTACTATTACAATTTAACATAACATTAAAGACAATCACGTCTTCAAGCAATGACAACCCATAATCTAATCTGCTCACCTAATATTTTCCAGATCACGTCCCCTTCCATTAAAATTACTGGTAACAGTTTGCCACACCGTCCGGGAAAAAATGATTTATCATTTTTTTAGAAAATTTAAGATCCAAAAATTTAAAGGTTAATGAAATTATATGAAATACGTACAAAAATAAACTCCCAAAAATTTAACTGTCAATGAAGTTATGTCAAATATTTCTTTAATTAATTCCCAAAAATTTTAAAAATTAATGAAGTTCTATCAATTACCTACAAAAATATACCTATGACAAGAGAACATAGCACATCTACAAAAATATCATCAATAAATGTAAGATAATGATTAAATCATCCAACATACTCATTCAAGCATACCAAAAAATAATCTAATACAAAACCAAACTAAGTATACATAGTACAAACTAAACAGAAAATAAACTATCGTAAGAGAAAAAGACAAAATATGAAATGGGAATATGATAAGAATCAAATAGAATCATAATTACACAATGAAGACAACAATTCCATACATGTAAAACAAATAGAACTATAAGAACCAATTACATTATCTAAAGTCATATAATTAATTTAACAATACAAAGAATGAAAGTATAAATAGCGTAACACGAAAAAAAATATACAAGAAGTATGAATTACATCAAAGATGAAACACGGAAGCATAAACAAAATATCAGACAATATTGAAAAGACAACAGACAAGATGTAAAGAAATGACGAATAGTCAACAAAGAGAGATGACAGTAAAGATGCAAATGTAAAGAAAGTTGGTAACAACACCTAACAATAACTATCCAAATGCAACAACGTAATGTAAAATACAAAAATTCTAAAGTATATTTATATACTAACACAAAAAAGAAAGCTTAAGACAAGCACAGCACAATAAGTAATTTAACTAAATTATAAACTTATACATAACTAAAAATAAATTACATCAAATATCACCCAAACAAAAAATTATTAACGCTAACACAAGTTTCGCATTAATCCAAACATCACAACATTTTCAAAGAATTAATGTCACTACATAATAGTAACCTTAACATACAATCTAGCGCTGGCGCAGAAAAAAAAAAAATAAATATCACAATGTCCAAAACACATTTTTTCAAAAAATTACAATACAAAAAATGTTTCTTATCGTTAGGTTAAATAAAAATAGTATTTTTATTTCTAAGTAATATGTAGCTATAATTAACGACTAACAATTAAATTAGTTGAGTAACATAAAATAATCTTATCTTTAAACAGACATACATGAAAAACGTGTAAGTTTTTTTTTTTCTTCTTTTAAAAAAATACATCAAAGAAACGTCACATTGGGTAATAAACTGTTAACTACAAACGAAGTTATAAATATATATAAGTGTAATATTATTTATCTTAACTATGTATTATAATCAGATATATAAATTCTTTAAATGAACAAGAGTATCAGCCGTCGCTGTTAATTCTACCCACTTAATTTAATAGGAAATTTAAGTTAATTCTAGCTGACAAAAAATCGAATCGTTTAAATTATCAAATGTCATAATTTAGCAAAAATGGAAACCAAGTTTCAGAATACGTCATTAACTTCAACGCAAAATCATTAATAATACATACAAGTTATGTTTAAAATTACCTTTCACTAAACAATTAATTCAAATAATCTGTATATAAATATGTTAATTAAACATGGTATCAGACCCATGATGAAAAACAAAACCAAAATTTTAAGTAGTGCATAAAAACACTCAGGACTATCTACAGAAATGACTATTACATTGTCTCAGTAAATAAGTTTGTGCATAGAAATTATTTAATGCATAATTAAAATACAGTCATATAAGTAACAACCAACAAATAATTATGGCAATCAAATGTTACAAAGATTACATAATATCTCGTTAACAACATATAAAGTTCTATACTAAGGAATACAATAACATTCAGTGTTTGTAAACAGAACAAAAAATAAACAGGACCTTTAAAAAAAAAGATTCCTTCGAGGTCTCATCAACACGCAAGGTGACATCATGACACGGTGGGTTAATGTACTGTCTAGGCTCGCTTGAATGGATAAATGGTACATAGTGATCTATATCTCTCGCAGGTAATGTCAAATTAGAATGGTGATTCCTCACAAAGTCGCTCGCTGTGAGACAATACAAATGAAAATATCTATTTTAATCCATGGTAAGATTATGAGGAAACACGGAAAAGTTCACTACACAATTACCCGAACTCCGTGGTGTAAGGTTGTGACCCTCCTGCGATGTCAACAACTCTCGTCACATAGCAGACAACATAGACGTCCCAGGGACAACTTGACCTATAATTCACAGTTGTCAGTGCGGTAGGCTGAAAAAAAATTTTACTACCTTCACAAGACCGAGATGATCTCTCAAATCTATCAGCATGACAAGCAAAAGCATTTAAGAACCTATTACCGTTCCCATTACTCTGATTGCTAATAATCTTGCTCTTATGTGGAGCACAGTTAACCTGGTTGCGATCTGTATAATTTCTTTTGAGAGCATTGTTATTTGCTCTATTAACACCGTTGTACTGATTTAAATCCCAGTTACAATAGTTATGCTTAATACTTCTTCCCAGATAACAATGTCCACCCGATATAACTGGCTTTTTAGCAGAAAAATTATTACCAGATTCATAAACTTTCATATAATTACTTCTGCTATAGTTTTCTAAACTTTTAGAATCACAATGTTGAGATCTGTCACATTTTTTCTTGTTTTTAGGAGAAGAAACGTTACCGTAGGATGAACTCCCTTGGTACTTTATAACCTTAGGGTTATGTCTCCTATCAAAATTATTTTTTTCTTTGCTTGTAGCAATGTGTTTAAGAAATGAGTCACACTGCCTTGACTGGGTATGACTAGAAGGTTTGACAATCTCTTTATTTTTTTTCACAACATTTGTTTCCTTCATGGAACAAGCAGTAGTATGTTTGTTACTTGTAAACCAATTTATCAGATCTGTCAATAAATACGCTGTTGGTTTTTAACACACTGACTTGAGATTTAGCACTGTTATCTACCTTATCTACAGGACTGGATATTACTGTAGAATTCTCTTTGTTGGACTGTCGCCAAGAAACAATATTATTGGAAATAGCATTGGTATTGCGTTGGAAGTTATATTTCCCACGAAACGACCTATGTCCATCATTCTTGACCGTAGAATCCGCAAAAAGTGTATAAGGCTGGCTTTTTGCTTTAGTGCTCTGATGATAAGCAACTTTCTGTCTATCACTGTCACCATTGACAGAAGACCACATATTGCTATTCAAGACTACGTCAAGCAGACCATATATTCTTCTTCTTGCTTCTGCAATCTCAATGTCTCTAAGTGCAATCTGTTCACTTAATCTCTTGTTTAAACTATCAGCTTTTAAGACCTTGCAGCTTTCCTCTGCTAACAAATTTTCAATTTTAATCAATTTGTCTTTCTCCATCATTAATTCTTTCATTCTCTCTTTATCAACCCTCTCAATCTCAATATCATGACTATTCGTAAGCCTATCAACCTTCTCTTTCTCAACCATCAACTCTACTAATGTCTCTTTCTTTTGTTGAGTCTCCTGTGTAAGTTTTTCCAACTCAACATTCTTATCTTTCATTTGAGTCTCTAACTCTTCAATTTTGCCTAATGCCGAGTCTAATTTTGCTCGAACACAAGCAAGCTCAGAATTTGATTTACATAAATCACCTGTAAGTTTAGTCACTTTTTTATGTAGCTCATTCACTTCAGTAGTACTTTTTAAGCAACTTTCCCTTTTCTCCTGTGTACTCTGTTTTATATCTCCTATTTGCTTCTTCTCTTTTAACTCTTCTTCCTGGTCACTATATATGCCGTCGAGCAATAACGTACGCATACTCTTCAATATGCTATCACGTTTAATACTAATATAATTGTCCAAGAACAGATGAAGGTCCAAAACCAATAACCTTGCCAGATCCTCAGCCATACTCACATGAGGAATTGACTGAAATCTCTCATCAGCAAAATCTCTTAGAGCTCTCGATGCACAGACCACAAACCTGTCCATAACATGTGACTCAAGCTCTGGGCCTTTTAATCCCTGATAATCTGTCCCCTGTTGAAACAGATACTCTAATACAGGTCTCATATCCTCTGGATCTGTATCACAATCCATTGTGACTTGTTTACTTAGTCAACCATATATGTCTTAATTAAACTTTCATTATACCAAATCAAGTATCTTTTTAAGAAAATGCAATTATTTCTCAATCACTGCATCATCAATTCCTGTACATAGCCATACATTATTCATGCATCATCATATTCCATAATTAATCGATATAATTATCGACAACAACAACAATAGTTATTAATAGAATAGGATAGTGCAGATTGAGGCTTGTTGACATGGACAGAAGTGGCAACATTTACACACAACAAAAGCACTTAACTGAAGGTAATCCCGTCTCTTTCGCTAACACACTGGATATCACAAAGTTCTGACGTTAAAACACTCCACTGCAGAAAGGTAGAAGGACTAAGCTCTCTTGTCTTCAGATCTCTGCCACTGCACAGTATGTCCTCAACAATGCATCAGACGACAGGAACCGATCACAGCAACTCCGCAATCACTTGAGGTATACGTGCAGACGAACTCTCCAAAATACTGCACCTATAGTTGAATCTGTATATGGAAAGACTGGAACAAGCACTGTAACAATCATGGCATCAATGTCGCTATCAGATAACAGCTATTTGATATCGAAACCAACTGATAAAGTTAGTTTAGTTGCTACACACTCCAAGATATGAGGATGGATATGCGCAGTCAGCTGATACCTGTGTACAGTTGAATTAAGCCACGCCCACACAGAGCCAAACATAACACAGTTCAGTGTTCCCACTTGTAATGACTGGTCCAGAATCTGACCTAATTTACTCTCTTATCACGCGAATGTAATGTGGGTGTTACGACCCGTTGATTTGGTCCACCACTGATAAAAGTTAATCCAGAACTGATAGTTACTATGCTGGATGTCTTTATGGTGAAGAAGGTGAGTGTGTTTTGGGACAGTCACTCACAGTAGATACACACAATAGAAGCATGGAAGGGTGTAACGGCTGATGATAGTTAACGAATGTTTAATACACCACAACACGTCACGTTAATACAGAATACACAGTTATAGTCAAACTACAAGTTATAGCATTACAATAATAAAGTACTTCTCACATCTCAGAATCATGCAGATACTACAATATCCATGACCTCTTTAAAGATACTCCTCAACTCAGCGTTATCCACCTGTACTCACATTAGCGCTATCATATTCTAATCATGGATCCTCTAGCCAACGGGCATCATCGCCGTGCTAGCATAAATATGGCCTCCTCACAGATAGCAAACGGCTCACATCATCGCCGTGCTACTGCATACATATGGTATCCTCCAGATACTCCTCCTGCGCTATAATATATAATAATGGATCCGTAAATATGGCCTCCTCACAGATAGCAAACGGCTCGCATCATCGCCGTGCTAGCATAAATATGGCCTCCTCACAGATAGCAAACGGCTCACATCATCGCCGTGCTACTGCATAAATATGGTATCCTCCAGATACTCCTCACATAAGCGCTATAATATTACAATAATGGATCCCAGCAAACGGGCATCATCGCCGTGCTAATATAAATATAAATATCCTCCTCACAGATAGCAAACGGACATCATCATCGCCGTGCTACTGCCTAAATATGGTATCCTCCAGATACTCCTCCTGCGCTATAATATATAATAATGGATCCGTAAATATGGCCTCCTCACAGATAGCAAACGGCTCGCATCATCGCCGTGCTACTGCATAAATATGGTATCCTCCAGATACTCTTCGCATAAACGCTATCATAATCTAATGAGTCCTACCAGCAATTTCTCACACGACTCCATCCCCGGCAGTCTGCAATAATCTCGCCTTTACTCATTTTTAGCGCTATTATATGACATGTGTAAGTTAATGGATCCTTATCAAAATATTCACAATACTGCTCACCCAGCAGTTTGCAATAATATCACTTATCAACATGTCTTCACATAACACAATTATCCTCTATCAGGAAATAATGGCCTTACACAAATCATGGCCTCTTATATTCAGCACTGTACAGGCTTACCATCAAGAACACACACTATGGGGCGACCCCTCCAGATCGATGCCCAAAACTCACTGCCCACGGGAATACACATCTTCCCCCTAAAACAGCTACGAGACCCGGCTGTTAAAAAACACCGTTCAGTCTCACTACTTGCACGGGCTAGCCACAAATAGCTAAACACCCGTATCTCAAAACAGTTCGGAGTGAACAAACCTCCACAATTGAACTGACTAGCGTTCACACGCTGTGTAACCTTACTTCTACTATTACAATTTAACATAACATTAAAGACAATCACGTCTTCAAGCAATGACAACCCATAATCTAATCTGCTCACCTAATATTTTCCAGATCACGTCCCCTTCCATTAAAATTACTGGTAACACTGTCTCTCTATCTTTTTTTTTCTTTTCGCATAAAGATGTCAGTATTTCTTGACATCGTGTAGCTAGATGTCAGGTTTTTAATAGTGTGGAAGAGAAACTCAACACTTAGAGCTTTGTAGTTGCAAACTTCAGACCATTTCTATGGAATAGGTCGTTCATTGTTTGAGAAACGACAACTGTCGTATTTGTGGGACGACATTTTCTACAATAATCTCTCGAAAGAGCATTATTATGTGTAGTCGTTGATCAGGTAATGACAAATACACCGCGACGCCGTATTTTTTCAATTACTAAAAACAGGTTTTACTATATAAGAGTGGATATTTTCTATGTTTCTTGCACTAGAACCAAGCGACAACGACGTTCCTTATCATACATAAACGAATGTTTTACTGCTATATATTTTTTTATGGTAAACACAATCTGACTGAAGTTTTCATTATAATACTCGAACAATATTTTATCTCTTTCCTTTAAGAAACCACGCACTGGACACATTGTTTGTCATAAACTGACAAATATTTGCTGCGTTTCTTCAAGTGAAACCATGCTTCTGCAGTTTTGCTTATCATACACAAACGAATATTTTATGTTTTTCTTGTAATAAAAATATACTACTGGACCTTCCTTTATCTTACAAAAATTTATGTATTTCTTGTAGTAAAACTAGAATACTGGACCTTTCCTTAGCTTTCAAGAATGTCTGTATTTCTTGTAGTCTTCTTCTTCTTTGATCCTTAGCCGCCGACCGTCAAAGCAGTCAGTGGCCAACACGCCTAGTGGCGTCTTGTAGGGTAACAACAAATTGATTCCACTTTGCTCGGTCGGTGGCCATCCTTCGTACAGTGCCCCAACTCTGGTTCATTCCCTGCATCTCAGCCTCCACAGTCCTCCGCCAGGTTGTTTTTGGTCGGCCTCTCTTTCGTTTTCCTTCAGGGGTCCAAAGCATAGCTGTTCTTGTGATGGCATCGGGGTCTCTTCTGAGGACATGACCAACCCAGCTCCAGCGTCTGCCAGCTATGATGGTGTGCATGTCCTCTTGCTTGCTACGAGTAAGCAGATCTTGGTTAGTGATGGTATTCGGCCAAAAGATTCGGTGAATTTTTCTTAGGCATGTTGTGTGAAAGAGATAAGCAAGGTAACCTCATCACGACAGCAGAGGGACAGGAAACAAGATGGGCAGAGCACTTCAGAGAAATTCTGAACAAGGAACCACCAGAGACACAACTGAATGTTCCTGAGGACATTCCACGAAAAGAAGAAATCATCACAGCAATCAAAGGGTTAAAGAACGGCAAAGCTCCGGGCCATGATAACTTAAATGCAGAGCTATTTAAGACAGACCCTGAGCTAGCAGCAGAACTATTAGAACCACTATTTGCACAAGTCTGGAAAACGGGGACAACACCATCAGAGTGGAACAAAGAAATGTCTTGTAGTAAAACTAGAATATTGGACCTTTCCTTAGCTTTCAAGAATGTCTGTATTTCTTGTAGTAAAACTAGAATACTGGACCTTTCCTTAGCTTTCAAGAATGTCTGTATTTCTTGTAGTAAAACTAGAATACTGGACCTTTCCTTAGCTTTCAAGAATGTCTGTATTTCTTGTAGTAAAACTAGAATACTGGACCTTTCCTTAGCTCTCAGGAATGTCTGTATTTCTTGTAGTAAAACTAGAATACTGGACCTATCTTTAACTTACAAGAATTTCTGCATTTCGTGTAGTGAAACTAGAATACTGGACTTTTCTTTATCTTACAATAATTTCTGAATTTCTAGTAGTAAAACTATGCTACTGGACCTTTCCTTATCTTACAAGAATTTCTGTGATTTTTGTAGTCAGTGAAACTATGCTAATGGACCTGTCCTTGTCATACAGAAATTTCTGTGTTTTTTGCAGGCAATGAAACTATGCTACTGGGCCTTTCCTTATCATACAAAAATGTATGTATTTCTTGTCGTGCAACCATACGACCGGAGGCATGCCTTGATCACTTATTAAGAATGTTTCCTTGTGGGTCGTGTTGTTGTAAGAAGTAATGAGATAACTCTATGGTGTACTGTTACAGCTGTTGTTGAGTAATAATACGAAAAACTGGTCTTGCTGATGTCGCACATTGTTTTCACAATATGGTTGCTCACAGACCATACAGGGTGATTGAAAAGCCACTTTCAACTTTTTAAATTTATATAGCCTCACTTATATCCACTGAATATATATTTATTAAACGTCAAAACAATAACTTCATTTGACAAATAACTGGTTTTTTATATTCGCAGAAACAAAATATAATCTATAATGGCAAATGAACAAATGTTTTCTCTGATTCTTGCAGTGAAACCATGCGGCTTGACACCGGCCTGATCATTGAGGTATGGAACAAAGGAATGTTGTGGGACAAGTTGCTGGGTCTGCACTGGCTACCACTGACAAAAGTTCATCATTCAAATAAGGTGAGTTTCCATTTCTTCTGGAATAATAAATTTATGATTATTGCAGTCGCGACTGCTGTCGGCATTCCCTGCGATAACTGTCGCCGTCTCGATTATCAACTCTAATCATCGCGTTGAACACCGGGAAATCACGCTACCTTGACCGTAAAGAACTGATAACCTTACACTGTCATCAGTACATCAGTATAAGTAAACCCAGCACACTTGCACTATCGTTACCGCTCGACTTACGGAAAACAATATAATTACAGTAATGAGCTGGCTGTGGAGTCGGGCGTCGGAGTCGTGAAGTCGGTCGTTTTTTAGTAGAGTCGGACTCGGGTAAAAATATGTCCGGACTCTTTTGACTCCGAATTAGATTCCATATGACTAGTAATAAAACAGTAGTCGGAGTCGGGAGTTCTTAAACTCCAGGAGTCGATGTTGGAAAATATGTTGACCAACTCCGCAACTCTGGTAATGAGGCCAGGTCATTGGTTATACATTTGTAAACTTAAAGAGATGCCTGCAGGTCATTAGTTATACATTTGTAAACTTAAAGAGATGGCTGCAGGTCATTGGTTATACATTTGTAAACTTAAAGAGATGCCTGCAGGTCATTGGTTATACATTTGTAAACTTAAAGAGATGCCTGCAGGTCATTGGTTATACATTTGTAAACTTGAAGAGATGCCTGCAGGTCATTGGTTATACATTTGTAAACTTAAAGAGATGCCTGCAAGATAATTACGGGGGGTGTGGAAATCGGTGAACGGTGTTAATGACATTTTACTTATTTGTTGAATACGAACAAGCAGCCCGCCAAAATATTTAGAGGGGGGGCGGGGAGGGAATAATGATCTTGTGTTCTTTCTGCAGCGTGTCTTGTTGACGGCACTAATTATCTTGTGGTTATCGCATTCTTTTCCATTTTATTTCAACTTAATTCGATCTTTGTTGTCAAACATATCATGACTAATAGTCAATAATCCACGAAAAAGTAGAAAGACCTGTGTTTTATTTTAGTCAGTGTTCAATTTAGCTTTCACGGTGCAATGAGCACATTCTCCATATTTTTTCCGAAAAGGTGGCGGGATTTTTTTTTTGTATGGTTCGTTTCAGGATGTTTCACTTAGACATCTACTAATATTGGGATACTGCGTGGTCAGAGTGAAAGAGTGTCTGAACTGAGACATTTTTTTTTTCAGATTACTACTTCGACGCAACATCTGAGCTCAGGTTCATGTGTCTGATGTTACAGTGCTACTACGATTGGCAAGTTACACGAGAACTGCATTACGGGTACTCGTAGCGGCGGTATTTTTTTAAGTATAAAATTATCGGCTTTTTTTTTTAAAACAAGGCCTTCACCGCGGCTTAAAACATGATAAATGTTAAAAAATGTATCACTTTTATTCACATGCACAGCAGTTGTGTTCTTTATTTACCTGTTATAATGCTCATTTCTTTCCTCTCGTGAAACAAAAATTTCTTTCGTTATTTCGTAACACTAGCATAAGTTTTACTTTCTATTTTTCTTTTCTGGTTTAAATCTAGTCTTTCTTGAATGTTCGAATACAGCAAATACCTCTCACTCCCAAGTTGTGCCCGGCTGCTAACATTCTCCAGCTATATGTGGCGTAATTCTATCAGACGTTTTATGCACACGTCGTGAGAAATGAGCAGCGAAGACCACGGCGTCACCGGAAATGTTGAAGTCAGGATTTCCGCATCTTAAACAATTCATGAGGACGGATCGCGTTAAAGGGGAGGAGATCAGCATGCTTCTGAAGCTGGGTGAAAGAGCTTTGGGGTGAATATGGGAGAATGTACACTAAGTTGGGCAGTTGTGAATATTAGTAAATTCTTTCTTTTTAATGTCCCTCTTTTGCTTCATATGGAGAAAGACGCTGTCTCTTCAGTTGGCCTTTATTGCAGGAAGTCCGTGTCAAAACTCCTTCATGTACTTTTTGTAGATGGAGCTTTTAAAGCAATGTATTTTCTTTATGGGTGACTTACACAGCCTTCCTTAGACACCTTTAATGAGATGCCTGGTATTTCTACCCAATGTAGTATCCGTGAATCCATGCAGTCTTACCACTTTTTTACAACAACACAATGATGTTAAACCACAGGCAATAAAGTTCTACTACTAATGATAATCACAACAGGATATTCTGCACAGCGCATTATAGCGGGGGGGGGGGGGGGGGGGGGGGGGGGGGGGGGGGGGGGGGGGGGGGGTAATCTTATTATTAGAAGACTTAAAAGAAGATTTGGTCAGCAAGCGTTGCGGCCCTTTTTATCTTTTCTAAGAGGGCGGAACTACATGGTTCATATCTGTTAAAGAACAAATGTTAATATGTCATGGTATATAGCCACACAGGCGTACAGCCATTGTTATTGAGGAAATATATATATTTGTGGTAACTCATGTTTTGCACGCTTGTTAACTTGTATTGAACGCTGCATGCTTAATACGTCACCGGTTGTCAATGACGTAACGCGTTAGCGCTAATTTATTCTAACGGCTAATATTCGTGGCCTTTCGTATACTTCAAGTCGTCAAAGCAAGACGAGTTTTTCAAGCTCCCAGCATCGTGGAGGAATATTATGTTTTATGTGGCATTCAATTAACCTCAAAGGCCGCCACTTGTTTTTAAGATGGTCTCGAACATGTAAAGAATTTCCGCACCTTGTAAAGAGGTATTTATCCAAGAAATTTACATTCACGTTTTTGGTCCACATTACTTGGGTGTCGATTGTTGACATGCACCTATTAGTACAGCGGCCAGAACTGAATAGTTGAGACGATACATTGATGTTATACCACTATGAATATTTACGTACTTATGGACTGACCATGCACTCGTATTTTTGAGGAGACTGATGTTTCAAGATTCTCCAATTTTGTTATTGCCTGAACTAAACAAATGTTATACGAATTGTATCGTGGACCCACTACCAGACGTCTTATGTTCTTCGGCCAGTTATGTCCTGTGATGACTATACCCGTATTCATTCGTGTTGTCATCATGATGCATGAACTTTAATAGTACCTCACACAACAAGAACACACATATATATATATATATATATATATATATATATATATATATATATATATATATATATATATATATATATATATATATATATATATATATATATATATATATATATATATATATATATATATATATATATAACAACGCTACAATAGCTTCCAAGTGTTTTCCAACAGTTTTTTTTTTTTTTGGCATTACCTCTACTGGGAATTAAACCCACTCCATCTTGTTCGCAGTTATTAAACTCGCTCTTCACTCCTGCTGCTGTTTTATTCTACCTATGTCAAGCAGTTATACAAGTACAGATTTTGTTGTATATAAACCAACTGTCCTGAATAGCATTACCCGTTGCATTTGTTTTACAGCCAGCACGTGGCCTTTTCAGCATTTTCCCCAAGTCTTTTGAGTGACCTTGTTTATGAATAATCCATCATGCCCAGTTGTTTTAGATCAGATGCCGAGGGAGCCTGAAGATAATTTGTGCAAACTTCTACCGTTAAGGCTTTTGCTGAGATCTCCATCGTGTCTCAATTCCGTGAACAGGTCATAATATTTGGTCATTTTAAAAGTGTGATTGCTCATTTAATCAGGATTCTAAAGGCACCGTCAGCGCGGTCATTATAAATCAATGTATGATGATAGGAAACTCTGCACAGAGCGATACAACAGGAGGCTATCTGATCATCAGATGAAGTCCCCCTGTCGATCAAGTGTTTCGGCTCCTTATTCTCCCTTACACTCTAAGGGGGGCGGGCCCACCTCGGTCATGACTCCCAAGTGTATCCGCCTCCTGTTGTCTTATGTAGAAAATGAACCCACTCAACCATAGTTGCGGCTTTAAAATCCACAATTCTGCCAGCCGGAGGCAATGTGAAAGTAACCTCTATGTTGAAAACAAATTATTGCGGTCGTTCCACACCACACCACGACTAGGGACAGACACTGACACACCTGCGTGAAGCCGACGAGGCGTGAATCCACTGCGAGCTGGAAACTGAAATCTACCTTCACCCGACACCTCAAATAATCTACCGACACCTCATATAATATAATATGCATTTTAAAGTAACGTAACATAACAACATCATAACATAATGTGAAAGCGAAACATAACGCAACAATATATATACTCGTATATATGAGTATATCTTTTTGTGAGACAAAGAAAGAGTACTGTGACTGCACCCTCAGGCAAGTCGTACAAGGCGACTAATATGAAGTTGTGTATGAGGATGGCAGTCTCATTATGTAAAACCAATTGTAGAAGAAACCAACACTGCAACATTACAAGAGCACATTAATGCTTGGTACAGGCTTCTTACAAGGAAACCAGCAGCCGTGGTGGCCCTATTAATGAAGACAAAATAATGATAATGACTATGTAATGTTATTTTATATTATGTTATATTGTATTGTATTTAAGTTGGGAGAACAGGTCCTGGAGCAGGTCGACCACTTTAAATATCTCGGAGCTATTATAGACCGAAAGGGGGGCATCACAGAAGAGTTGGCCACTCGAAAAGCAGCGGCTGGGAGACTTTATCAGGCCATAAATCGAGGATTCCTCAGCAAGAAAGAGGTTGGTAAGAAAACGAAGATGGCTGTATACCGCTCCACCTATGTCCCAGTCTTGACATATGGATGCGAGTCATGGGCAATGACTACAACCCACAAAAGCCAGATCCAAACCTCAGAAATGAGGTATCTGAGGAAGGTGGTTGAAGTAACAAGAAGAGACATGGTCCGCAACCAGACGATACGTCAAGGCCTAAAATCCCACCCGCTGCAGACCCAAATAGAACAGTCCCAACTAAGATGGTTTGGCCATGTCTGCAGAATGGGAGAAGATCGGCTACCACGACAAGCATGGGAAACAAAGAGCCAGGGATCCAGACCTCCAGGACGACCCAGAGTCCGCTGGGAGGACAACATTAGACAATCTTTGAAGGACCGAGGACTAGAATGGAACCAGGCCAGGAAGAAGACAGCTGATAGAATAGTCTGGCACTCTCTCTTCCAAACCTCTACACCTCACGGTAGAAGAGGAACGACTAAGTAAGTAAGTAAGTATTGTATTTTAGTATATTAAAATAATTATATATTATTTATTGTGTATGATACGTAAAATATTATATTATACTTATATTATTTATTCGTTCATGCTTTCTTTATTCATCAGCTCCTTTAAAAGTATAGGTCTTCAACAAATTTACGCCAAGTCTTACTTTGCTCGGTCGGCTTGGTCGGCCTCTCTTTCGCTTTCCCTCGGAGGTCCATAGCATAGATGTTCTTGTGATGGTATCAGGGTCCCTTCTGAGGGCATAGCCAACCCAACTCCAGCGTCTGCCAGCTATGATGGTGTGCATGTCCTCCTGGTTACTCCGAATAAGTAGTTCTTGGTTGCTGATGTTAGGAAAATTGTGTGGAAGGATGACAGTTTCGATATTTCCTTCTCTGTTACTCTCCAGCATTCTGCACCATAGAGAAGCACAGAAAGTACACAGGTCTCATACAGTCTTAATTTGGTGTTTGTGCTGTATTGTAAAGACTCCCAAATGTTGTTGAGACTAGCAAAGGCTGTTCTCGCTTTATTCATGCTGTTGTTAATGTCCTTGCTTGTTCCGCCGTCAGGTGTTACTATGCATCCTAGGTAAGTAAATGTGTCTGTCTGTTCTAACTTCTGGTTCCTTACTGTTATTGGCTCAGAATTGCCCACATTTAGTGTCATGACCTCTGTCTTCTTCAGATTGATGTTCTGGCCAACCTGCTGGCCATACTTATTCAGTCTATCGGTTTTTTTCTTGGATGTGTTGATGTGAATGCGCGAGTATTTCAATGTCATCTGCATATTCCAGGTCTTCCAGTGTAGAAAACGTTGTCCATCTAATTCCTCTTGGACTCCCTCTGTTGTCTGGCGCATCACCCAATCTATGGCTGTCAAAAATAATATTGTTGATAAAGGGCATCCCTGTCGTACTCCTGTTTTCACTTCGAAAGTTACATTACTCAATCCAACACTGCATGTTAAGTTAGAATACAGGCTTTTTATGATGGAAACAATGCAGCTGGGAATTCCATAAGCCCTCAGTATTTTCCATAGACTGTCCCGGTGTATGCTGTCGAAAGCCTTTTCGAAATCAACAAAGTTAATGTATAACTGTCTGTGCCATTCTGAGCACTGCTCTATAATGTTCCTGAGTGTGAATATATGATCTGCACATCTTCTGTTCTTTCTAAAACCCGCTTGTTCTTTCCTCAGTTTATGGTCAACTGCTTTTGAAATTCTCTGGGTGATTATGCTGCCTAGTATTTTGCTGGTAACTGAGAGGAGAGTAATTCCCCTCCAGCTGTTGCAGTATGCGGGGTCGCCCTTCTTGGGCAATTTGACAATTATTCATTTACTCCAATCTGTTGGTGTTGTCTCAGTTTCCCAGACTTGTGCAAATAGTGGTTCTAATAGTTCTGCTGCTAGTTCAGGGTCTGCCATGAATAACTCAGCATTTAGATTGTCGTGACAAGGCGCTTTTGCATTTTTTTTACCCTTTGATAGCTGTGATGATTTCTTCTTTTCGTGGAATGTCTGTATTTACGTCTAAGTCACTTTCAGCCTCA
This sequence comes from Oreohelix idahoensis, assembly GCA_024509875.1. NCBI lineage: Eukaryota > Metazoa > Mollusca > Gastropoda > Stylommatophora > Oreohelicidae > Oreohelix > Oreohelix idahoensis. The sequence goes on along the minus strand of JAMPIV010012341.1, from coordinate 4,099 downwards.
GGAACATTCAGCTGAGTCTCTGGTGGTTCCTTATTCAGTGTTTCTCTGAAGTGCTCTGCCCATCTTGTTTCCTGCCCCTGTGCTGTGGTGATGGGATTTCCTTGCGTGTCTCTTACTAACGTTATGTTGTTTGCACCTCGTTTTCCACTGATATTTTTAGTTATTTTATAAACTGTGCTTTGTTCATTTCTCAGTGCTGCCTCTTCTGCCTGTCTTGCAAGGTCATCCAGAAATGTCCTTTTGTTGGCACGGGTTTGACGTTTTACTTCCTTGTTCAGCTGACTGTGCTGTTAACTATATATTGCCTTTAACCTGGGAGACTTAGCTTCTGTTTTCTTTCTTTTAATTTCCTTTCTCTTCGCTATGGTGTTTAGCGTTTCTGGTGTTATCCAGTCTTGGCTCTTTCTTTCCTGGAATCCCAAGCATGACTTGCTGCTTTCCTTGTATATTGTTGAGATGGTGTCGAATTTCTGGTCGACATCATCGACATTGGTGTATTTTTTTTTTATTTTTTTTTTGGTGGTCTCCCTCTACCACTCTCTTACCTTGGTGATTCTAGAACAAAGAAGGTCTCTTAAAGCTGTCAGCTGGTTTACACAATATACTATATATAACATCCCAGCTTTTTTAGGCCTGTAAATAACGCCCGAAAATAGTAACACTTGACAAATAAAAGTGCGCAAAGCACGGTATGCACGCGCAATTTGAACGGGCGTGCATGTTCGGACTTTTTTTAACCTCGGATGTAAAACAAATATTTTGGTTTTTTTTAATAGTAACACTCGACAAACAAAAGTGCGCAAGTATTGGTGTCCATGCGCCAATAACATCTCACTCTGTTAAGACTTTAAAACCGGATTTTAAAACGAAATTGTTGTAAAATTTCCACAAGTGTTTCCTCCAAAAAAGTTGAGTGTAGGTAAAGAAAATGGACAACGAAAGACCCCAAGAGCGTCGTATGCGCTTGAATCGTAAACGTCAGCAAAGATGGCGCAGTCGCCAAAGTCAAGAAACACTTCAACGAGTGCAACAAGAAATTGCTGCTCGAGTGTCACAAATAAGAGCACGTGAAACTCATGAGGTCCTCCACGTTGGGGGTTTTAGCATAGGGCTGACACCCCGTCTATGTAAAAAAAAAAAAAAAAAAAATTGAAACAACAACGAATAAACAAACTTTGCTGCGGGACGGACATCCGGAGTCTGAGGCTCGTATGACTGTCAGTGGTGAAAGCCGAAAGGAAGCCACTGACATGAGAACGGACGTCCTGACCGCAAACATGATACAAGAATAGGATGTTGGAATGTCAGGACAATGAATGAGACGGGTAAACTAAAACAGGTCACGGCTGAAATGAGAAACTATAGGTTACACATTCTAGGGAGAAGCGAGAGTAGATGGACAGGGGCAGGAAAAGTTAAAACAGCAACAGGAGAAACAGTACTTTACTCTGGAAGAGAGGATGGACAGCACAATGAAGGTGTAGCAATTATTCTACAGAAAGGAATAGAAAGGACATTACTGGAATGGAAACCCATCAACAACAGACTGATAAGATTAAGATTGAGAGGTAGATTCACCAATACTACAATAATACAATGCTACGTACCAACGAATGACAGCGATGAAGAGGTCAAGGATGAATTCTATCAACAACTGCAGAAAGAAATGGAAGACACACCTAGATATATCATTATAGTAATGGGAGACCTCAATGCGAAAGCTGGTACACAAAATACATAGAACGAAAGAGTAATGGAGAAATGCGTCAGCGGAACAGCAAACGAAAATTGGGATAAATTAATAAGTTTCTGTAGTACTAACAACCTGGTCATTGGAGGAACACTTTTCACACATGAAGAAATTCACACATGGGAATCACCAAATGGTCGGGACAGAAACCAGATAGACCACATCATGATTAACGGTAGATGGAGACATGCATTACAAGATGTGAAGGTAAGAAGAGGTGCAGATGTGGGAAGTGATGACCATTTAGTAGTAGTGAAGGTAAGAAGAGGTGCAGATGTGGGAAGTGATCACCATTTAGTAGTAGCAAAACTGAAAGTGAAACTAAGAAGGGCTGTACCAACTGTAACTACACAGAAAAGGTTTGACAAATTGAAGGACCCCCTTACCAGAAAAGCTTTTGCGGCTGACATAAAGAAACGATATCAATTTGCCAAAAGTCAGAAAAGACATTGACTGATGATATAGACCAGAAATTCAACACCATTTCAACAATATTTAAGATCAGCAGTAAATCATGCTTGGGATTCCAGGAAAGGAAAAAGCAAGACTGGATAACACCAGAAACATTAAACAGCATGACACTGAGAAAGGAAATGAAAAGAAAGAAAACAGAAGCAAAGTCCCCCAGGTTAAAGCAACTATATAGCGAACAGTACAGTCAGCTGGACAAGAAAGTTAAACGCCAAACCCGAGCCAACAAAAGGAATTTCCTAGACGATCTTGCAAGACAGGCAGAAGAGGCAGCACTGAGAAATGAACAAAGCACAGTATACAAAATAACTAAATTCATCAGCGGAAAACGAGGTGCAAACAATATTACATTGGTAAGAATAAGCAAGGAAATCTCATCACGACAGCAGAGGGACAGGAAACAAGATGGGCAGAGCACTTCAGAGAAACTCTGAACAAGGAACCACCAGAGACACAATTGAATGTTCATGAGGCTTGTCGTAGATTTGTGATAGGTGATTAAGACTTAGTTTGGTCCCTTCTGAATAGACATAGACATAAGTGAAAGCTCAGTGAGATGATAAAATAGAAAATAGATTTCACGAGTGAGGTGGAGGAAATATAGTAGATTCTGTCTCTGACACTCGAGAAGATTCTCTCAGTCAGCCTATCATCTACAACAGAGTTAGATTAGTCAGACAAATCTACTGTAGTATATATTAATTTATCCTCACATACCCACACACATAAGTGACTACTGTAGACACACAGACGTAAAACTATGACAATGAAAATATAGATATTTGGGAACGAACTGACCGCCACACTGATTACGTTTAATTGTGAAGTTTAATTATCAAAATAAACTTCCATCACAACATATAAAATTACATTTAAGCATATACAAATAGTCATAAAGTCAATGAATTGCTACAAGAATGATAGACCCATTGGTATGATCTTTTCCCCCGATGTATAGCACACAGTCCTGTTAGAAGAAAAGTGATAGCCACAAAGAGTCACGGATACATATGATTTAGTCTAAGATTTCCCTTTAAAGGTATGAACAGACTTGGATACTCTGATCTATCCTAAGGAAAAATATTGTTAGCAACAAAAAAACAAACTTGCATAAAGAAATTTAAGACAGCAAAATGGGTGCCAAAATACAACAATAAAGGAATCACTCAGTCCTGCATTCACTCTATTCAGTCAGCCGTGATCACGTGCGTTCACTCGTACTTACAGCTTTGGTAGCAACTTCTGGAAACACAATTTTTAGGACATACACATACAGACTCTCCAATGGTAGTCTTGGCCAAGAGAACCCCAGTTCCAAAAAAGACGGGTTGAATTCACTCCTTCAGGGAACGTTTTCTTGGTTATACTTATTTTAGGATATCTGGTTCTGTCACATTAAAATTGTCCAGGCACGAACATGAACAGCGAGCACAGTGTCAATAGTTTAGGTTTCTAGTAATTAGGAATGTCAGGTAACTGCCTTCTCTCAGTATAGGACTTTATTTGGTCACACCACCGCCAGTCAAAACTTCGTCGGAATGTTACTGATATTAATATTTTGCTTGCCACAAGGGCTGAAATGTACTTGAGGTTTTTCTCTGGAAGAATTAAATCAGGCTCGTTACTTTATTTAAATCTTAAAGTTTATGGAATGGGTACTCTGTCGTTCTGGATGCCAATGCAATGCCAGACAGGTTTTACTTTATACACCCACGTCTTTAAGAATAAAATGTTTATGTTCTTCACAGATACTACTCCGTACTCAACGCTGGCAAAGTTGGGTCAACCAAGTTTCACAGAACTACGAGTATCACAACGAAACTAAGAGTTTCACTTATAAATATAAGTATCTAGAACGAAGCAACCACGTCTACTGCA
>JAMPIV010012340.1:140000-146068 GCA_024509875.1 Oreohelix idahoensis | reverse complement strand
TTATTATCTGATGATGGTACAGAGATCTACATATTATGAAAACCCACTACTGTGGTTTAACATTGTTGCTGTAAACATTTGATGAATGTACGGCTTAAGAAACTTAGCCAAGAGAAGGTTCTGTCAGTGAACCATTGTTGATGATTATGTATCCACCTTTACTGACGCGATTAGTCAATTGAAGCATGAGACGATAGACAACCAGAATATTGAGTGCTTGTCCACTATCGTTTCATTATATTTGCCACTGCATGAATGTACACCTGATATTGTCACCCATTTTCAAGTATACGATGATTTTTGTGCTAACCTGTTCAAGTGACTGTACTCGTGATGTCGAAGTGTACGTCCATTATTACATGTATGAAACGATGCCAGTAGTCTGCCCTTTATTGACTTCTGCTTATGATTGAGTGAGTGACTTGTCAACTCAACAGAACTATACACACACATTCGCGTTATATTACATCTACATTCTCACTCGACGTTAGCACTGTGTCGGAACGAGTTGACCTTCCATCTACGTGGAACATCACAACAAAGAAACGCCTTTATCAATGCTGTAAGAAAACTACATCCACTCTCCATTATCAATGTGATGGCCCCAAAGTTCACTTATCACTTAGTCGTTCCTCTTTTACCCTAGGGTGAAGAGGTTTGCCAGAGAGAGCGCCATACTATCATATCGGCTGTCTTCCTCCTAGCATGGTTCCTATCTAGTCCTCGGTCCTTCAGAGATTGTTTAATGTTGTCCTCTCGGCGAATTATGGGTCGACCTGGAGGACTGGATCCCTGGCTCTTAGTTTCCCATACCACTGTAGAGCGGTATGTCGTCATCGAGATCCATAACGCCTTGTCCCTCTTTCTTCGTTTCTGTCAGAGACAGGATTTCTAATTTTGCTTTCCTCATCTTCTCCACTAGCTCCTCTTCTTTCCCGTTAACTCCTAATATTCCACGATCCATAAATCGTCGTCCGTACTTCGTGCCAGTTCGTCGCTTTTATGATCAGTCCAGTTTTCTCTCTGTCGTTTCTATTTATTTTTTCAACTACAAGAAATATGAGTGAGTGTATATAAAGTTAAAAAATAAATTTTACAATGTTTCTTGTTTATTTTAATGTTCGTCACTGACTACCTAACGCCTATTACTTTTCATCTTAACGGTTATTCAGAACTTATTTATTGTTTTCTCAGAATTAGAAAAAAAAAAAAAAGAAAGATTTTTTTTTTTTTTTTTTTATTAATGTGTTTGCTACTTCATTTTGTAGCACGCCCCTTTCAACCATCTACCATGTACATGGATTTGTTGGTTATATTAGGACGTGTTTCTTTTATTGTAATATGTTTTTGTTTGTATTTGTTTTATATTATATTATCTCTAGTCGGTATTTTTCCTTTTGTAGTTATAGTTCAACATGGTTTTTAAAAAAAATTCCAATATATGCTATTTTCTAAGTTAGTATGTTTTTGATTTTTACTGGATGGTTTATTTGGTTAATCTGTATGTTTCTGGGGCGAGTCTTTCACCAGTTTGGACTACTGGTTCAATTCCTTATTTGATTTTTATATGTTAGCTTTAGTTTTTGTAATATAGTGTTTTATTAACTTTTGCATTTCTGAAGGGCTCTTTGTGCCTATGAGATTTTCTACACTCATTTCTACCTTGTGGTTACTACAGTATGTCTTAATGTTTTGCCTCTGTTGGTCATATTTTTTGCAGTCCACTAGAAAGTGCCTAATTGTGTTTGGTTCTTGACACTCTTCACATGTGGGTTCCTCTATCATGAAATATCCAGTTCCCAGCTTGAGTCTCAGCAATTTTTTATTAATTGGTATTTTTTTAGTTCATCTTTTATTTGACATTTTTTGCTTGGTTTTTTAAGGATTTTATATGAGTGTCTTGCTTTTTTACTTAGGTCCCATGCTGTTATCCATTCTTTAGTTATTTTTTTTGAGCAATTAAGCTCTTAATTTCAAACTTCCCTAAGCCTACTTCAATTTGGTTATGGCTAGTTCTCCCCCCTTTGGCTTCTTTGTCTGCTAGCTCATTTCCTGCTATCCCCACATGTGATGGTATCCATGTTAGTGTTGCACTGCATCCTATATTTTGTAGATATGTATTAACCTGTAGTATTTCCTCTATAATGTCTGGCCTGCTGCCTTCTGTTCTGTTTCTGATTGCTAGTACTGATGATAGGGAATCTGTGAGAATGGTTACTTTTTTTGGTGGATTTTCTGCAGCTATTTCTAAAGCTTTTAGGATTGCCACTAATTCTGCTGTAAAGATAGATGTATTACTTGTTACTTTGTATCTTTTATAAATTTTTAGTTTTGGTATTGCTATTCCTGCTCCTAATTGTCCTTCTTCATCTTTGGACCCATCTGTATATATAGTTAGGCTATTATTTGTATACCGTTCTATGTACTCTAGTGTTTTACTTTTTGCTGAGATTATGTCGTTAGATTTATTTATGATCTTTGATAAGTGGGAGTCAGTTTCTGGCACTTTTAATTCCCATGGTGGGATCTTTGCTTTATACAGAGCACTACTGTTTATCGCATTAAACAGGTCTGGGTATTGATCCACTTCATCCATTGTTTTCCACCCTGACGGGTATCTATTATGGTTTAATGGAATGTGGCCTATGTACTGGTTACCCCTATCAAAGGTTTTATGTGCCGGGTGAGTTGGATCTTTTGCCACTCTTGCCCAGTAGCTGAATCTCAGTTCTTTTCTCCTTAGCTCCAGGGGTATAATGCCTAGCGCTACTTCTAGTGCTTCTGCTGATGTTCCCTTTGAGGCACCTGCTATTATTGACAGTGCCTGGTTTTGGACTGTGTCTAGTTTCTTCTTATTGCTTGGGGCGGCTGATGCATAGACAACACTGGCATAGTCAAGTTTGCCTCTAATAAATGATTTATAGAATGTTAACATTGTCTTATTGCAGGCGCCCCAACCACTTCCTTTCATATATCTTAGCATATTAATAAGTCCTCTACTGCTTTATGATGATCGCTTTTGTACCCGGAACTGACCTGAACTGCGTCGATTAACAGCGAATTGTTTCTTGTTTTAACACGATTCATGCATGCGCCAAACAAAATCCAGACGTAATTAAGCGAGAAAAGATATGTGTTTCGTAAATCTATTTAATCACACGATTTTTATAAATAAAAATAATTTTCAAAATTTCACAGGCTTTGTCCATTTTATTTTCCTGGACTCGACTGATCAAATTTTTATTTTATTCCCGAAAATTTCATCCTGAGAATTCCCGAACCAGAAACCTTACTTTTTAAAGGCAAAATTTTATTTTTAAAAAAATATATATTCAACAAGTTAGAGGAACTGGTCGCCGACATATTTTTTTAACAAGTTGGTTCAAAAGTCAATTCCTATTTATAATGTTTTATTTCTTTACTCTCGTTCGACTAACTTGTATGAAGCTAACGTTTAGATTTGTGAAGCGAAGGCTAGATCAAACAGTTCTTTGAATTTTTGGCGATGGCCCCTGGCCGTTCTCCAGGCACAGAAATGATCGGACGAGGAATCGTGTGCATTAAGTGACTACGGAATGAGAAGTAGCCGAGAGATAGGGGTGGGATGTAAAAATATTGAGAAAGGTTGAATGTAAAAATATGGAGGCTATATTATACGGAGATTTGTTATACACCACCTTCAAAACCCGAAAGGAAAGTAATATTTTCGTTCTGGAGAGGATAAACCCCACTATCGCCTTGGAAGAGCCGCTACTGCTTACTGTCATGTTTTAGTCTGTCTCACAACACGGTCTTCTGTATACTTAGGAGTAAATCTGACCATACCGCACGCCATATGTTGAGAACTCTCTGATACACTAGCCAATGAAAACGCGTCCTTCTTGGTGTGTGTTGTGAAACGTACTATGCTTGAACATAGAGGCCCATTTTGTGTAACCGATGGTACAATGCCATTTAAGTCTGGAAAGAATAAAGAAGTATCACCGGGAAGGATTATATAATTCAACAACGGGGATGTTACGTTAGAGGTAGGTGTAAAAACTTCCTCGAATAGTATTTTAGTAAGATAGAAATATCGAGTGAGAGGGCTTCGTTACATCAGGTTAATTCCAATTTAGCTAGTTAAAGCATGCATATATTAAAATGCATTTTGCAAACTAACCAGTTAGTAGATAGATCAATACAGAATAATTCAAACTTTAGATGACCAAAATCGCCCCATAAATAAGAAAGATACTTGAAATACTAGTTTTTACTAATTCTTCTTCTTCTTCCTCGTTCGCCCTGAAAAGGACGGTGGTTGCGTTGTGTCTGTTTACGCCTAAGCTGGGATATCTGCACCTTTCGGTCGACACATCCGACTTCAGCACGGCATTTTTTAGGGACCGGGTTTGACTTCCCTAAAACGGTCTTGACCAGCTCTGGTTCGCTGGTCCTGATGCAAGCAGTACAGCTATGGGTCGCTGACTGCATTCACTATTGCTGCATCTTGGGGTCCCGTTTTTACTAATTGAACAGAGAGATAAATTATGCCTCATTTTGAGATTTTTTTACCCCGGTATCCCCACTGCTTTCCGATACGGGGGATGTGATGGTATATAAGACCTTGCCCTTGCAACCAAAATAGGCCATTCATTTTTGAAACACGGCGGGCAGATTTGACAGTACCAGTGTTAATGTCGTGTACCTTTGCCTCTGTATCTGGAGCAGATTATTGATACCCATTGACAGCCCGTGTTTGTGTATTGCCTGAGGGTTTTATCCTGCAAACTACCAGAAGTATATGAATCATCTGTCTCTGTTGGACTCTGAGGTGCGAGTGCTCTTGAAGGCGTTTGAGCCAGATACCCAGTTTCCACTGCCTGGCAATTCACAGACGTGTTAGTCCATAGCGTTTGTGGTTGATCTCTACACAGAAGTAAAGTGACACAACAGAGCCACTGGTCAGCCTATTCAGACTCTATGTCTAATGTATATATAATAAAAAGATAAAAATTAAGTGTATGATGAATCCTTGTGGACATAAATTTGATAATTACTATTTCACAGCCCAGTAAGAGTGACAAAACATATATGTATTAGATAATGGTTATTAAAAAGGTGAAATTCATCACAGTGATCCACTTTGATTAATTAATTTTCCATGCTTATTTATTTTATAATGTAAATACATTTGAGTTCATTCTACGTTGCCTAACCGAAAAGATAAACGGTATAGGTTAAATAAATTGTAAATATGTACCATCAGACTTGATAAATTATTTAATTTGAGTTCAAGTTCTTGTCGGTATATATATATATATATATGAGTTAATCTCCTAGCAGAGCTAATAATATTAATAAGAATAAGAATATCAGGGGAGGATTCTTGAGAGGGAGCCCATAGACATTCAGGAACATATACTATCATCTTACCTGGAGGTTTATACAGCTGGATCCTACCTTTGATGTCGATACACCCTTATTCTTTTCAGAAAAGGGGGTATTTCTTGTAAGACCAGTCTCTTATCACTAGTAGGGTAGGCGCAAAACGATTATCATTCAGGCGGCGGCGCATGACTTTTATATAGCAAAATACTCGATCGATTTCAGGCGGCGGCGTTCTCAGGCGGCGGCGCATGACTTTTTATATAGCGATATATTTTAGCCGGGAGACCGCCTCTGACGATCAGATGCATGACTTGTTATATAGCAATAAATTTGTTCGATAATGGCGGGTGTGTTGTTTATACAAAATACTTAGACAATATATATAAAAAATCGATAATGACGGAAAAAATAAAAATCAATAATGGCGGGTTAGTAGGTTATACACCCCAGGTGCATCCTGACAATGTCACCACATCTCCCCTCAACATCTAAAATATCTCTCTTCCACCCCAAAAACCATACCACAACACACAAAAATATCCCCCTAACCTACACCCACTATACATCGTCACCCTCGCCAGCACAAAAAGGCTCCACTCGCTTCAAAAAACCCCTTAGTAACCTAAGCCGCCGTTATCGATTTTTTATATTTCCGTCATTATCGATATATATATATGTATTGTGAGTTGGCGGGGCTG
>JAMPIV010012340.1:0-135000 GCA_024509875.1 Oreohelix idahoensis | reverse complement strand
CATCCCATATGTTCTTGTTACTTTCTCCAGTCTAGAGGTAAGGTCTTGAAGTTCTGATTCTGATCCAGCTATCAGATCGATATCATCAGCCAAACGTAGGTTGCAAAGAGGTCGGCCTCCAATCGATATGGTTGTTTTATAATCATAAAGAGCCTCCTGCATAATATGTTCTAGATATATATTAAAGAGCACTGGGGACAGGATACATCCCTGGCGAACTCCTACAGTTGTTTTGAAAAATTCTCCAATGTCATTGCTTGCAAAAACAGCACTGCTTGCGTCCTTGTGTAGTGCTTCAATGATATCTATGATGTTGGTATCAAAATTGAATTTTCTCATTATTTGCCATAAGCCTTCATGCCAGACTCGATCGAAGGCTTTTGTGAAATCGATGAAGTTATGGTAGTGTATTCTTAAGCAATAACAGGAGATTTTTGTGTATTTCATGAAAGTTTAGGTATAGGTACACTGGCCAAAAGTGAACTCATCAGAACGTTGTTATCTGTGTGGATGTGTTGTAGTCTTGTTACAAACAACAACAAGCTGATTTAGACGTAGCTTTAACATTTTTTTATTGGAAGAAGTTGTGCTTTTACCCTTTTATATGAATATAACAACCGATGTGTTCCAAAACTACTTGACTTGAGAAGAAGGAATTTTTATAAGCACTCACTAAGCGAATTCCTGCCCGCTATAGAATAAAGAGGAAAATATTAAAAAAAGTAATACATGTTATAGAGGAATATGACTAAGGAGTGGTGGGGATGATTTTGGTTTTTGTGTAGTGTTGGCGTGTGGGTATTGAGAATATAAGACGATGAGAGGTGTCGTTTGTAATTGTCGGAGGCAGCTATTCTTGTGATGTAAAAATATGACAGGGAATTCCCCGTTGTTGGGTGATTGTAACTACCTCGTTGAAGGTGGTTTCCATTGTTCCCACCAACTGGGTGTACATGACAAGAAGTGATGAAATGCTTAAACCGTTGGAGAGCGGGCTGAAGACCGCAACTGTACGTTTTTACCGAGGCCAGCCTTTGTTACACGTGCGAAAATACTTTGGTGAGTCATATCTAAAGTTTCCTACCAAAACCGGTGGTCACATTTCTATCACCTCACGGGCACCTTTCTATCACCCTACGTGTACATTTCTATCACCTCACAGGCACATTTCTATCACCTCACGGGTACCTTTCTATCACCTCACGGGTGCATTTCTATCACCTCACAGGCACATTTCTATCACCTCACGGGCACATTTCTATCATCTCACAGGCATATTTCTATCACGTCACGGGTACATTTATGTCACCTAACGGGCACCTTTCTATCACCTCACGTTATAACCAATGGACCATCAAAATTTGTCTGAGACCAAGACCATCCTTCTGAAAAAAAAAATCAATCGTTGAAAGCTTTGATAACTGGAACAAATACTTAGTTACATTTATTTAATGTACTACATTTCCGTGATTGCCGAATGTTTGAACCGATTGGGAGAGAATATAAAACCTATCACCAGATATCACCCGTAGGAAAAAAAACAAAAACAAAGTGAAACCTTAAGTCGCGGGGATTCGAACACACGAACGAAGGAATGTTTCTTTTATAACTTTCTACTATTGATCGATTGTGTTTTGACCCTGTGACGTGAACAGAAACTTACGCGCGATGTTTTGCGCGGGCCATCGATCTGGTTTCAAAACAAGGGAGGGTAAGAGCACGTGCGTGTTGGGTTTATTAAAAATGAATGAAACTGGCCTCGACATTGTTCCAGTTACAGACTACAACACTAAGAAGTATCTAGTTGGCACCATAAGCTAGTCTGCCTGTGACATATATCTCTACGATTGTGTTCAATAAAACTGTCTATTTCGCCTTGTCCAGCGTTTGACATTATTTTTTATGTTTAGTGGGTGAGTAGATTTATTACTCATGATATACTATAAATAATAAAGAAAACTACCACGTGCCCAGCGCCCGTCTCAATATGTAGTTACAATCACCCAACAACAGGGAATTCCCTGTCATATTTTTACATCCCAAGAATAGCTGCCTCCGACAATTACAAACGACACCTCTCATCGTCTTATATTCTCAATACCTACACGCCAACACAACATAAAAACCAAAATCATCCCCACCACTCCTTAGTCATCTTCCTCTATAACATGTATTACTTTTTTTAAATATTTTCCTCTTTATTCTATAGCGGGCAGGAAAAAGGGAATTTGCTTAGTGAGTGCTTATAAAAATTCCTTCTTCTCAAGTCAAGTAGCAACATAGTTGCATGAAGCTTTTGGAACAAATCGGTTGTTATATTCATATAAAAGGGTAAAAGCACAACTTCTTCCAATTAAAAAAAAAGTTAAAGCTACGTCTAAATCAGCTTGCTGTTGTTTGTAACAAGACTACAACACATCCACATAGATAACAACGTTCTGATGAGTTCACTTTCGGCCAGTGTACCTATACCTAAACTTTCATGAAATACACAAAAATCTCCTGTTATTGCTTAAGAATACACTACCTCCACAATAATTGATCAATCTACACAAGTCTGTGGTATGGTCTCTTTAACAGCGACAGTGAAATATCAACATATGATATCGGTCCTGTAAAGATTATTGTTGACGTGTGAAGTTATGCTCGCATGGGCATTCGCCCTCACTGATCTGATAAATATACATCTATCGTATATTCAGCAGGATTTGCGCGGACCATCGAGCCGAGTTTCTTACTAGTGAGGGTAAAACCTGAATCATTTGTTAGAAATGTCAGGGTAGAATATTATACGAGAAGAGAACCCCTGGTTTGATTCGGGGAGCACGATAAATCTAGTACTAATTCGCTCAATAAACAACTACAACACCTTAGACAAACACACGTTTTTGGTGTCTCTCACTAAACTACAAGCGTGGGGCGGGAAAGAATGTACTAACCGCCATTATCAAACTAATATATTGCTATAACATAGACCATCACCTGGACATGTTTCAGACATGTCTGGATGCGGCGCACAAACATTTTTTTCATATCGACAATGCGTCAACAAATTGATTAGCTTTTCAACTAAGCAACTCTCTGTTTTTACCGAGGCCAGTGTTTACTACACGTGCGAAAATGCTTTGGTGAGTCATATCTAAAGATTCCTACCAAAACCGGCATTACGTTATCTCGTCCTGAATTTGAACATTTGCTGGCTTTACAGGGTGAAAGCCTCGCCAAATTTGAGCGACTACAGTTACCAAACACGGATACCTGTCCTACTACTTGCCAATACCTACACACAAAAATACCAGACAAGACCAAAAGCCATACCATCCGCTCACGTACACACATAACCACACGCACACACACACATTAACAACCACACACACACGCACACACACGCGCGCACACACAACCACACACACACGCGCGCGCACAGACAAGTGCGCACGCACACACACTCACAGACGCACACACACACGCACATGCAAACACGCGCACGCACACGCACACACACCTGCACAGACACACACGTACATACACACACGCACACACACAACCACAGACGCGCGCACACACGCACGCACACACAACCACAGATGTGCGCACACTCAACCACACACACACCCACACGAACACACACGCGCACTCAAATAGGTAAGTCTCTAACACTTCACTCCCGCCGCTCGATGCTAGACCTAGTATAGGCGAGTCTCTAACACATCATTCCCACCTCTCGCTGTTGGCACACCAGCCTTAAACAAACACACTATGGGTAAAATACAACATCACACAAAAACCACACCCCAACACACTCCACGAGTCGACAGCCCCGCCAACTCATAATACACCCATGCATCGCCACAATACACCCATGCGTCGTCGCCCTCGCCAGCACAAAAAGACTCCACTCAATTCAAATACCCCCTTAGTAACCTACTCGCCGTTATGGATTTTTTATATTTTCCTCTTTAACTCAAGTATTCTTTTAAAAGAGATCATTAACTATATACTTCTATGATGTAAAATAAATATATAACTAAATAGTTGTACAATAAATATATAACTAACTAGCCCTAGTAAAGGCTCTAACACTTCACTCCCACCTCTAGAAGTTGTCCCTGGTATAGGCAAGTCTCTAACACTTCACTCCTGAGTCATACACACAACCACCTGCAACACCCCAAATAGTACACACCCATTATAGTCTTTAACACGTCACTCCCACCTTTCGATGCGGGTCCTCGTATAATCAAGTCTCTAGCACTTCACTCCCACCTCTAGATGTTGTCCCTGGTATAGACAAGTCTCTAACACTTCACTCCTGAGTCATACACACAACCACCTGCTACACCCCAAATTGTACACACCCATGCGTCGTCCCCCTCGCCAGCACAAAAAGACTCCACTCTCTCTCTCTCTCTCTCTCTCTCTCTCTCTCTCTATATATATATATATATATATATATATATATATATATATATATATATATATATATATATATATAACACACCCAACATCACACAAAAATCCCCCTAACCTAACCCCGCCCGCTACATTACACCCATGCGTCGTCACCCACGCCAGCACAAAAAGACTGCACTCGCTTAAAAGACCCCCTTAGTAACCTACTAACCAACCATTATCGATTTTATTTTAATATTTTCCGTCATATATTTTTTATATATTGTATGTATGTATGTATAAACAAACACACCAACACACAACACAACACAAAAATCCCCCTAACCTAACCCCGCCCGCTACATTATACGCATGCTTCGTCACCCACGCCAGCACAAAAAAAAACCTCCATTCGCTTAAAAAACCCCCTTAGTAACCTAATCCAACATTATCGATTTTTTTTTAAATTTTCTGTCATTATCGATTTTTTATATTATATATATATATATATATATATATATATATATATATATATATATATATATATATATATATATATATATATATATATATATATATATATATATATATATATATATATATATATATATATACCGAAGCACATTAAAAACGCACCACCTGTATAATCCAGGAACAGAGTGTGAAATGTAAATATAAGTGTGTACAAGTTTACATATTTGGAATCTTTATTCATTTTCCTATGAATCCATGCTGGTTATTAATTTGTACATTTGATTGTTATGAAATTCATTGCATTCTGTGCAGGCAAGGGAGAAAACCAAAAATAAAAAAAAATGCACGTGCTTTATCCTGCTGGAGAAGCTGCAAGTCTGGATAAATTGTGAACGCAGGAGCAACCAGTGCATCCAGAACCTCATCTCGATATGTCACAGCATTAACATTTCCAGGGAAGACGTGAAGAGGCAAGCGATGGTGAAAACTGTATCCTCCCCAAATGTGAATACTGCCACCTCGAAATCGGTTGACACAGCAATCTGCAAAGCGCTCTTCACACCGTCGCTAAATCCGCATACGTCCACCTGCAAAGGATATGATGAATCTGTTCTCGTCTGTGAATAGGACAGCATTCCACTGCAGTCTAGTCCATCTGATATGTTGCTCTGCCCATTGCAGGCGCTGCTAACGATGTCTGTGAGTTTGGCCCAACATAAGGTCGTCTTGCAGTAAGGCCTGTATCTCTGAGTCGTCGTATGACTGTCATTCGAGAGACTTGCCCATGTCTACCCACTATTGCTCTTGCTGTTTGACTTGCCGGGAGAGTCAATTCCTTAGGTGACTCAGCACAATATGACGATCTTGCGCAGGGGTAGTAACTCGTGGTTGGCCACTCCGAAGTCTATCCCGGGCACTGCCAGTGGTTCCGTAACGTTCATTGAGACGTACAATAGTGCTGCGGTGGCAATTCATCCTTCTGGCAATGGCCCGCGAGCTCATTCCGGTCTCCAACATACCAATGGCTCGTTGGCGGTCGTTTTCAGATAGTCGTGGCATTTCAAGCACATGTACTGGGTGTTTTGTCTCAACGGCCTTTTTATACCGAGTATACTGCCACAACGCGTACACATTTTCAGGGTCATAGCTGTTGAGAATCGTGTTGCACGTGTAACTTTCATCGTTTTCATGTAGTCTGTACACACACCCATGGGTTGAATCTTGCACTTTCTATTCCAGCAGCCATTCGCTCTCTACCTCATGGCAAACACGGGGAAAATCCATTCCCACACTTTTTTTTGCCACCTTCTCGGCATCAGTATATATATAATAGTGGTGCGTTTTTAATGTGCTTCAGTATATATATATATATATATATATATATATATAACTATATCTCTATATATATATATATATATATATATATATATATATATATATATATATATATATATATATATATATATATATATATAGTATGTATATATGTATAAACAAACACACCGCAGGTGCATCCTGACAACGTCACCACATCTCCCCCCAACATCTAAAATATCTCTCTTCCACCCCCAAAACCATACTACAACACACAAACAATCCCCCTAACCTACACCCACTATACATCGTCACCCTCGTAAGCACAAAAAGGCTCCACTCGTTTTACAAAACCCCTTAGTAACCTAAGCCGCCATTATCGATTTTTTTATATTTCCGTCATTATCGATTTTTTAAAAATATTTTTTATATATATTGTATGTATATATGTATAAACAAACACACCCCAGGTGCATCCTGACAATGTCACCACATCTCCCCTCAACATCTAAAATATCTCTCTTCCACCCCCAAAACCATACCACAACACACAAAAAATCCCCCTAACCTACACCCACTATACATCGTCACCCTCGCCAGCACAAAAAGGCTCCACTCGCTTCAAAAAACCACTTAGTAACCTAAGCCGCAGTTATCGATTTTTTATATTTCCGTCATTATCGATTTTTTAATTTTTATTTTGTATATATATATATATATGTATGTATATATATATATATATATATATATATATATATATATATATATATATATATATATATATATATATATATATATATATATGTATGTATATATGACTAAATAACACACCAAACATCACACAAAAATCCCCCTAACCTAACCCCGCCCGCTACATTACAATCATGCGTCGTCACCCACGCCAGCACAAAAAAACCTCCACTCGCTTCAAAAACCCCCTTAGTAACCTACTAATCCGCCATTATTGATTTTTTATATTTTCCGTCATTATCGATTTTTTATATTTTTTATAAATATTGTCTAAGTATTTTGTATAAACAACACACCTGCCATTATCGAACAAATTTATTGCTATATAACAAGTCATGCGTCTGATCGTCAGAGGAAGTCCCCCGGCTAAAATATATCGCTATATAAAAAGTCATGCGCCGCCGCCTGAAATTGATTGAGTATTTCGCTATATAAAAGTCATGCGCCGCCGCCTGAATGATAATCGTTTTGCGCCTACCCTACTACTCTTATCTGGCACAATCCTGATATCAACTGATACATCTTTGTGTCCAGGATACCTTATACTTTACATAACAACAACCCTCTCGTGACACTTACTAATATATTTCTTGTAGTATTTTATAAAGACGATTAACTTAGTTGCAAATTTAATATAATCGTTCTATAAACATAATATACTTACTAACACATTTCGTATAATCTCTCTATAATCATGATGTAGGCTACTAATTAACGCATGTGTTTAGTTTTTCGTAGCACGATATATTTAACAACAAATTTACTGCAACTTATATAAAAAAAATATACCGGTATATAAAAATATTTTAAACGCAGGTTTTTAATGCACTAAAAAGCCACAAATAATTTTTCACGCCTACATACAGACACTTAGAAGCTTTAATATAAACACACACACTCACACTCGTCACCCACTACCACTTTGTAAAAATCAACTTTGGTTTTATTTTTTTTTTATTTTTTTTTTTCAGTTAAAACTAAAAACAGGTGACCGAATAAAACCATATATTCCTAACTCAGCTGGTATTGAACGTAAATTGCATGGTTGGAAGGCAACCATGATAACCGTAAGACCAAAAATAAAATTCCATAATACGTGTAATTATATCTTTACTACACTATTTAGTTACTGGTAAACGAGACATTTGTTTTAAAAATGTCAAAAGACTTTGGTCAGTGCACAATCTGAACCTAAACAAAATTACAGCATTCGGCTGACTTTTGCTTTATTCACACAAAAGCAGGTTGATGTCGGGGGGGGGGGGGGGGGGGGGGGGGGGGGGGGGGGGGGGGGGGAGGGGGGGGCGGGGTGTGGGTGGAAATAATATCTACACTGATGTGTAGAAACTGCCACCATTCTATCTGCATTTGTAATTATTTCTGTTTGTTATATAGTCTTTTTATTTATTTATTTGTAGGATGGGCATGTGAAGTTTTCTCACTAGATTTGACTGCTCGACGTTATATTTTTAGTTTATGATAAATATCAGCCAACCAGGTAGCAGTTTTATTGTATTGAGTGACGTCAGACATCTGGCAACGTTATTACTCAACAAGAGGTGTAGCATTGTCGTTTCAAACTCTTGTCAGACGCGTTTCATTCCAAAGAAACAATATGATTAGATATCTTTGTGTGTGTGTATTTTTTTCTTACAGTACATTACTCTTTTGATTTATTTTATGTACGTAATGTAATGTAATGGTAAAGGTAGTCCTGGAGAAGGTACTGCCGTAGGGGAGTGAAATGTTAGAGACTTCACTATACTAGGTCCAGTATCGTGAGGTGGGATGACCAGTTCCCTTCCTCGCTGCCTTTTCCTTCCCTAACTCAAGAGCAACGTCAGGTACCCATTTACATCCAGGCAGACATGAATGGGTCGATATCGTGAATCGAACCTGGACCTTTACCACGAGAGACCAACGATCTAACTATCCTGTCAATCAAACGCTCGTAATGCAATGAATTCGCAAATTAATAACAATGTGGAAGAGGGAAAGTGTTAGAATTTTACAGATCCGTTAAAATTAGTATTACCTCTTCGCTAGCAAACAAACAACTACCGGCGTACCTGATCTGCAGGAAGAGGTTTTCCAATAAGGCTATGACGCTTCTAAGATTGACCGAGCATCTTGTTAAGGTCAAAAAGGGAAGTGATCCTTAGTATGCTAAGTTGGTCAGAGTGAATTTGGAGTTGCGTCGCCTGTGGCACGTGATATTTATTAGATGACTGAATTCTTTAATAAATTTCCTCGTATGTTCGAGAAGTCTTGTAAGTCAGAAAAAAAGAGCGTTATGAGCGCTATTCACTTCGAGTGGGGAGATGAAGTTGTTCTGTATTGGACAGCTGTGAATGGCTCACGGCTAGTCCGTGGAAGAGACTGAGCTGTGTGAACAGCGAAGTCTCGTGACTGTTTGTGCGGGAGATTTTGTGACCGCTGCGCAGTCTGTTTTTGGGTGTGGACCGATGCGGTCAAACCTAGTGTTTCAAAGTGTGTTCCAGGCCTTTGACTGTGGTAGTCAACCTGGGTGTTTTCTCTAGTGTTTTTCACAATGTGTGTCTCGGTGGAGGCTTTTTGAACAGGCCTGTATTGAATATTCTTTCCTGTATCGAATATTCTTTCATATTTGAATGTTCCTTCATGTGTTAGATTATGTGATGAATTTACTTTGATATATATAACTGCAGTGGATGCAGTCGTTTGAGAGATTTTGTTATTGTGCACGTTCTAAGAGAAGTGCACCACTAATCTACAATTAGGCACTATGGAGAGTCTGAGATTTAAAGACATTACTTTGTAGGCCATAGCCATTTTTCTGAAGGAGATTAGGAGGCCATATATATTGTGCAGGCTATATTACTGCAGACTGCTGGATACGCAGTCCTTTGAGGAATATTGTGGATGTGCATCTTCTATGAGAAGTGCACCACTATGTTATAATTGAGCTCTAAGAAGGGATAGCGCTGACAATGATTATTCAACTGCCGTGGAGCAGCCTTTGTTGAGAAGGGGAGATGTAGTCTTTTGAGGAAAATCGTTATGGACATCTTCTATGAGAAGTGCACCATTATGCTATAATTGAGCTCTATGGAGAAAACATGAGAAGGCCAGTATTTTGATGAATTTAATAGTACTGCGATGTGAGCAGTCTTTCTGCCAGTATTTTGATGAATTTAATAGTACTGCGATGTGAGCAGTCTTTCTGCCAGTATTTTGATGAATTTAATAGTACTGCGATGTGAGCAGTCTTTCTGGATGAGGCCATAGGTATGAGGCCGTATTTATGACTGCGGTGAATGCAGTTTATTAAGGAACATTGTTAATGTGTACCTTATATGAGAAGTGCGCCGGTGTGCGCTGTAATGGAGCTCTGTGGGGTGTTGGAGCTTCATGAATGTATTTTCTCGATGCTATGTACTTTATGCTGTATTTCATCTATGTCGTCGTCTGTGTTGTAACGTAAATAAACTGTACTTTAAACGTTACCAATCGTTCAACGATCCATGAATCCTATGTGTGTTACTGTGATGGACGAATGTATCAGTACACACTTACTTTGAACAGTTCAGGCAGTGACTGTAATAACATATTCATTATAGCTCTGTGTGGGCGTATACATACAACTATTTATGTACAATCAAATTTAGACTCTATTAGTGGAGGCAAGTATATACTTTACCGGCATTATATAACAAGACATAGAGGTATCACATCTGAGTAAGACACCTCTTGCGAAGATGAAGATGGATATCTAATTCTTTTTTGACTTGAGTTAAAACTACAAAAAAAATGTGTGCTTTCAGCAGACGTTAAAAAAAAACCACTACACACACAGTTACGTTACTGATGATCACGGACTCTAGCTTCTTACTCAGTGTCCTTATTAATTTATAACTAGAAACATCACATACGACTTGGGAATAAACGTGTTCCAAATGATGTGAAGGACATTGTCAGTACGGTGACTTTACCGTATACAAGTGGCATGACATTGTCGATTCTCCTGGGGCACAGCTTTGTTTCTAGAAGAACTGCGATGTCCTTGATATGTAGAATGTACGCTAAGCTATGTCGTGCTTCCAGAAATATCTCCTGCAGTTCCTGAGCGCATGTATTGGTGGAAAAAAAAAGGGGGGGGGGGGGGGGGGGGGGGAGATCCTCTGGTGAGACATATATAGAATTGTGCTTCTGCTACCTCAGACGTATTGTATCATAAGAAGTGACTAATATGAGGTTGTAGATTGGGGGGGGGGAAGGGGGCGATCGTGCCTGGGAGCCTCGTCATGAAAAAGAAATTGCTTCATAACTACCGCTGCAAGATCACTTGAATATTTCGGCGCATGCTTTCTGGTGACCAGCTGAAGTTGTAGCTCTATGCCCCATAAAGGTTTATGAATGAATGATACCGTAAGAATTACTTCACAAGATAATGAATCATCGTTACTAGCATTATTTACGTTTTAAACATGCTTGTATATATATATATATATCATAGTAGAATTGTTACTTGTCAAAGCGCTGATCACAAACACAAAGGGCTCGTCCATATTTGTAAGTACAATCAATAAAATAATGTATAGAATGAACCACTTAGGGGTGTTAGTCATGAACTTTATTTCGCAATGGGGCGCTGCATTCATAAAGGGGGGATGGTGCGAGCGGCGCGGCCGAACCGGGCGCCGACTTGAAGGGGAACCAAAATTTAAAAGAAAGAAGTGCGAGAATTATGGTGTGACCCAACTCAACAGTATAAAATTGATCACCATAAGAGACCAATGCAGTGCGCACCACCTTAAAAAATCCCTAGGGCCGCTTCTGGGTGGGAAATACTAGTGCACACGATAATATAAATTTACATTGCCGTCATTGCTGAACTTTTGGTAAATTTACAACAAACTGAACAATTATCATTAATACAGAGTGGATAAAATACTCTCATTGGATGGGTATGAAAAATAATCGAAAACAGGTGATTCGTCTTACGAGGACAAAAGACAAAGAAAATAGCCAACGTTCCGACCACAAGGCCTTCGTCAGGGAAAGAAAAGAAAGTGAGGGCAAGATATGACACGTTAAAAAAAAAATTGCCTCGTTTCGTTGAGGCGCGTCTCGTTCAACATAGCTGGTTATATTAGGGCGCATGTCCAAATATAAAAGACCTTTAGGTGCGGAGAATTGTTACTATATATAGGTCACATAAGAATCTAAATAAATATAAAAATAAGGCCTGGATACTTTCCGAAAGGCAGCTAAGGCCTAACACGCCTGCCGAAGAGAGAGTGCGTCACCAGAGAAGCTGATCAATAGGTTTATGGATTAGTATTTTCCAAACTATCAAGTGTGTTGTATAAGTTAAGGAGCCTGTGAGCCTTTCGAAGTCCACTGGCCCGAGCTGCATGTATCAGACAGCTGTAATTGTTGTGTGTATAATCACCGGCAAAAAGAACTACAGGGGAATCTCCAAGCATCAGGGGTTTTTCTAAAGTTGACTGATCTTTTTCAGAACATTGGGTACTCAGGTACGGATGTGTGACCCGAAACAGGGGATTCTCGTACCACCCGGTCTTTTGAACCTGTACGGGCTGAGGGACAGCACCAGAAAAATAAAGGCGTAAAATGGCAGTCAGCTGTTGTATGATATCAGATTCTGGCATAGTTTCAGCGGTGTTTCCCAGCATGCTAACTTCCAAAATGTTAGGGTGAAACGTGATACTCGTAAATTTTAAAGTTTGTGACGACAGTTTTTCGTTAGTGTTCTCTGAGCCAAGCCAGATGAAATCTACAGGCTTTTGCCAAAACGGTGCTTTGTAGCACAGATAAACTGGTTATAGTCCCGAATCCTACTCTCTTGATAGCATCCATTTTCTCAGCCGGGAGATTAGGTACGAACATCTTGTCTGCGGTTTCCTTCAAATGGCCCACCGGAATCGCAATAATGACATGATGGGCATGAAATATTCTCCCGTTGCGACAAGTAATTTGGCAGTTGAAGTAATCCTTGTAGGTTGAAGCATGCCATTCTACTTTTTGGACACGTGCGTTCAGATAGAGCTTGTCCGGCTTGAGCTGGTTAGTTAGTGGGTCTAGCATGGAACACATCCCCGTTGGTAATGAGACCTTACTAATACCTTTTTCTTTACATAAACCGAGAAGATTAACTGCCAGATTGCCATAATTGTCCCCGAACTGATATTTAAATGGGAAAGCTAGTTTGTCGACTATCTGAGCAATGATTGCCTGTTGTTCCCCTGTCGCGTGATTATCGCTCTTGACAAAACGCCTGTGTCTCTCCCTGATGTAATCGTTGTACGGTAGATTGATATTTCCATAACAGTGGGATTTTATTTGCGAGTATATCATACTAGAATCTTTCTGAACTAGCTTACAAGGCAGTGATAAGTATGGTAAAATATTGGCACTCGCTAGCGATCCGTTATCACAGAGAACTGCAGACTCAGCCCTACAAGGAAAAAGTAAGCCAAAATCATTATATATACAATTTTAAAAAGGAAAATGGTATGGGACCAGTTTAACAAATGGACGATACGATAGAAACACGGAATGTTTCGGGGTTCACCCTTCGTCAGCCACAGTTACAAACCGACGACAAATACAAGAAATATAGACAGGTCAAGTGAAAAAACCCTATGAACACTGCAAACAAATCTAGAAAAAAAAGATGAACAAATCAAACAAAAATAAGATGAGCGATCCAGAAAGATAAAAAAAGTGCAGGTGATGCTTGGAAAAAAGTACAAGTAAGCAATTAAAAATACGGAACATTCATTCATTCATTCATTCATAACCCTCCACTCCCAAAGGAGCATAGGCCTTCAACAAACACATGCCATGTCCTCATGTCACGTGCCATCATCTCTTTCCACGTTCTCCTCATCATTTTCACCTCTGTTTCCAGCTCTCTTCTCCATGTGCTTCTTGGTCTCCCTATGCCTCTCTTGCCCTGGGGATTCCAGAACAAAGTCTGCCTTGTAATGCTATCAACAGGTTTCCTCAGTGTGTGTCCTATCCATCGCCATCGTCTTCTTCTTATCTCTTGTTCCACTGGCACTTGTCTGGTTCTTGCCATCAGTTCCACATTGGTAACCTTGTCATACCATTTTAATCCCTCTATTCTACGCGAGCACCCATTTATGAAAGTCTGTAGCTTTTTGATTGTTGTCTTTGTTGTTCTCCATGTTTCAGAGCCATATAATAGTACTGACTTCACATTTGATTCTAATTTTCGTGTTGGATCCGATTTCTCTTGATCTCCATATATTTCCCAATGCAATGAAAGCTCCTCTTGCTTTTGGTATTCTTATTTTGATATCGCTGTCTGTCCCTCCAACTTTGTCTATATTGCTGCCAAGATATGCGAACGATTCTACATCTTGTAGTGGTGTTTCTTCAAGTTCAACCCTGTTATCATTACCTGCATTTATTCTCATTATTTTTGTCTTTTCCCTGTGTATACAAAAATACGGAACAAGAAAGACAGAAATATCAACTCAAAAAATTAAACAAAAAACGAAAATGCAAAGGAGAAAATTAGTACTGGGATTGATTAAAATAAATCTTAATCAATTAACCGAATTTCTTTAATCGAAGATTAATCGACCGAGTTCGAACAGTATGAAAAATTATTTTTTTAATCATAAATGACATTTTTTTTTTAATCTAATGACTTTATTTATTTTACTTGTCATAAGGCTACATCGTCCTGAAAATATAATGAAAGTAATGAAAAGTTACAACCAAACAATTTATTATTATTGACCATATTTGCCACATTCCCCATCAAAATTATGCAACAATAGCAAATCCTCTAGTATTTACGTAAAAAACATAAACAGTGCTAAAAAATGGAACAATGGATTAGAATTTGTTTTATCAATTAATCAATTAAAAAAATTTTTTATCCGATTCATTAGTCGTTAAAGATCCCAGCCCTAGAGAATATAAAATAACAAAACAAATAAATTAGTCTGATACGAGATGAGACATACAAATCCGCGGAAAAAGCCACATTATATTTCTTGATGACACCTTCAGTATAAATGACATTTTTTGTTTGTTTGTTAAACGTATGCCAGCTATTACTCGAGGCGAAATCTCAGGTTAGTATGTCTATCCTGAGACTGATTTTACGTGAGTATCCTATTTTTCCTGTACGCTGACAAGTGTCCTCTCGCCATTCATGCAGATACTCGCCGTCTTCGGAGAGTACCCATTAGAGCTTGATCGGCTCAATAGCCGTTCAGGTTATTCCAGTCCCTGGTAGTCGACACTACTTCAAATGTCCTCGCCAGGGCTCAAATTAATCCAGTCCAAATCCCGGTCGACGACACTTCCTCAAAAGTTCTCGCCCGGGCTTGAATCTGGATCACCCGATCGCCAGCGCTATGTGGTAACCATTACACCAGCGATGCTCCCTACATATTGTCTTATTTAAAACCCCGAGTATTTACCGGTGGTCTCTAAGGAGACACAGAAAGAACAGGTCTACTGATCCTCGAGGCATGCTGTAAGAGGCGTTTAATGTGACGTTCTGCATGAGGCTGGCAATCTCATCATGTAACAGCATTTGCTGCAGAAACCACCGTTGTAAGTGCGCATGAATGCTTTGTTGTAAGCTTCCTGTAGGTTTGTCAGCTGTAGAGGTAGTTGCATTCTTCAGAAGACGTTACAAGTTAAATAATCAATATATATATAATCCCAGCTTTTTCTGTCAGTAACGCTAAGGGATGCAACTTTGGTTGAAAGATAGACATTAATTGTATTGTTTCCCTTTAATGTACTCTCATGAAAATAGCAACACTCGACAAAGAAAAGTGCGCAAATGACGGTGTGCACACAAATATTTATAGAATGTGTGATCCCGTATGTTGGGATCCTCGCTGCTGCTACGTAGTTCGTATACTGTGGTGATGCACAGTGGTTATTAAAAACACTTTTGAATAAGTAAAATTGCCGTTAGGTATTGGTGCTTTTGAATTAAATACCTGTCTTATGAAGGGCTTTTACACTAGTGATGATGATAAAGATGGTCATTGCATTCTGACTTGATAATATGTGAATACTGAAAATATTAAGAAAGCCAGAGAAGGGGCAGAAAATTGAGGCAACGCATGAGCATTGTAGCATGGACAACGAACAAGCAACTACATGAAAGAATTGAGGCCCTTGAGATGTGAATATAGAGAAGAATGGGGCACGTCTCGTGGAAAGAGAATAAAGCAAATAAAGAAGTCATATAAAACCTAGGAATAAAAAGAGAATTAATGAAAGAGATCAAAATTAGACAGCTAAGATATTTTGGACATTTAAAAAGACATAACACCTTACTAAAGACCACAATAGAAGATACTAAAAGACCACAATAGAAGGTGCTAGAGACCACAATATAAGGTAGAGTTGAAGGCAAACTTGCAAGAAGAAGACAATCTATAAGTGGGAAGATAACACCAAGAGATGGACAGGAAAGAGTCTATCAGAGTGTACCACCAAGAAGAGAAGACAGAAGACGTTGGAGATCGACTGCAGCCGACCTTCGTTGTGAAGATGGCACTTGATGATGATGATGAGCATTATGTCAATATATTATTACATTACGAGCAAGTATACCGTGACAGGGGAAGAATTAAAGTCCACCGCTTAATATTTCTGTGACTGCAGGACAATTAGATGACTGCGATATTGGCAGGAAAGTATTTTTTTTTTTAGTCTATCTAATTTATTTGATATGTTTTTAAGTTTAAAAAAAAAAAGAACTTCAATTTTTGACTTCTTCTTTTCAAGAGATTTAATTCCCACACCCTGTTTCGCTGTCCAATGAAACAATCAAACCGCAAAAAAATTAATAAAATGTATGTACTTATATGACATTTTACTTATTATCTTAAAATAGAATACTTATATAACTATCTGCAGTTATATGTAATTAAAAAAAACATAATGGACATGATTCTTACTTTCATACATATATAAGTTAACATGTCTTTAAAAAATGAAAGAGTGATGAAATCATTTGTGTCTGCCGCGTTTGTAGCAGTTGCGCCATTTGTCAGCACTACACTGGAATTTTATATTATTAACGAGAGCGACATTCGCCCGACTCCACTGGAGCAGGCCGGTATTTGATGTTAGGTTTTTGTTCTTTGTTGCTTCGCCACTATAATTTACCTGCTCGGTGTCAAATTTTGTTCTCCTAGACCAAGGTGTTTAATCCAGGTGTACACCGAGTTGTCTTCATTCGCGTGGTCTACATACGCAACTCCCATCTCTAGATGCTCAAAGGGTGGGTCTCTATACGGCACACTGTGGATTCTCCCGCCAACCCTAAAGAAGTTTTGGACAGCTTTATGTTGAACGAATATTTTTGATAACATTCAGGGA
This sequence comes from Oreohelix idahoensis, assembly GCA_024509875.1. NCBI lineage: Eukaryota > Metazoa > Mollusca > Gastropoda > Stylommatophora > Oreohelicidae > Oreohelix > Oreohelix idahoensis. The sequence goes on along the minus strand of JAMPIV010012340.1, from coordinate 117,675 downwards.
GAGAGGTGCATTTGTGCATATGTGAAACACAGTTCACAGCTCAGTTGGGAAACAACGAAATATGTACAATTATAGACACTCGAAGTGAGAGAGAGAGAGAGAGAGAGAGAGAGAGAGAGAGAGAGAGAGAGAGAGAGAGAGAGAGAGAGAGAGAGAGAGAGAGAGAAGAAAGAAATGATGGAAAGAAGGAACGAACGAATCAAGAAAGGAAAGAAGAAAGGAAGGAAGAAAAGAAGGAAAAACACTAGACAACAGAAAATAACGAGAAGTAATATGCCTTCTGAATTTCCTATTCGATCAAGATTCATTCACGCGACGCCATCGCCTCGCTGCGGAAAAAAATGAGCTATGGAATTAATGTATGACCAGATCACAACTACAAGGACATACAATGTGTTTACAAATATATACAGTATAGTTGCACGTATCTACAATGTGTTTACAAATATATACAGTATATTTGCACGTATCTACAATGTGTTTACAAATATATACAGTATATTTGCACGTATCTACTGTGACAAAATTTGTCTCCAATTCTGTTGTAGAATCGATTACGGAAATCTACAGTGTCATTATAAGATCACGCAACACGGCAAAGCGAGCAAGAGGGTCACAGTTCATAACAAACATGGCCATTACAGTAGTAGTGAAATGTGCATTATTTCTAACTTCGGGGGGATGGTATATCCACGAGTAGAATCTAATAGCATAAAGACTTATATGATTAGATTCTGAAATATTGCCTCAATTTCACATATATGTATGATGTCTTGAAATGTATTGGAACGGAAGATATCGTAAGCTGAATGCATACAATTGTGAGTTGATAGGATTAGTACACACTTTCGAGCGATGTAGGAAAATGTTAAATGGTCGGACGAATAAGAAAGTTAGATGGAATGGTAGCTCTGGACTGTCTGGTTCTAACGTGACTTAAATGGACAAAATCGGATGGACAGAATGACGAAGGAAGAGGTGGACCAGTTTGTACAGAAGTCAAAATTTCATTCATCTTGCAAACAAACTGAGCAGACCAAACACGCCTGTGACGTCATGCTCTCCGAGAGGAACGCATTGTCCAATAAAAAGAGGGAGCACAATTTGAATAGGGACACCGAAAAAAGTTTTGAAACGGACTGGACGCACGACAGAGCTTGCCACCACGACTTTGCCATCCCGCAGATGTGTGTAGCCTGCCAAGCCATTAATGTCCAGTCTTGATTTCTGAAGTTTGAGAGTAAACTGAATTATGAAAACTATTATGTATATATTTCATTTATTTCAGGTTTTTATCTGATGTAATTATTTGTGTGTAGATACTAGGACTTGCATCATTTTATTTAAATCTGTGCATGATTAGAAGAATCAAGCTTATTCAGGAAAACTATAATACCTGTAATTAATATTCGGAAGGATCGAGCTGTAAAGTATTTGAGGATGTACAAGAGTGGATAAAACAAGAAGATTGTTAGTACATATAACTAATGGAACTGTTTAAGCTAGTACTGTATTGCTGAAATGATATCCGAGCTTACTATGACTTTATAACCTCGACATCTAATGACTGACTGGTCTGACATCTGTGCTAGTCGCCTCTAATCTAGCCAGATACTAGCCAGGACCGATATATTGTTTCAGGCTCATTCAATCATTCGATCCATACTGTCAACTATTAGAAGCTTGTGTATGTTCATCAGTGGCAATCCCACATAAGTGAAGGAGCCCAACGAGTAAACTACAGCTGGTTCTTGGTACCCCTTCTGTTGGGTCTGCCAAAACCGATAAAACTCCAGTGACAGTTCGGTGTCATCAGCATCAAATATCACAATTAGTTGTCTATAAAGGAATTGACAGCAACACAGTATGAAACAACAGCTATAACAGCTTGCTTACTTACTTACTTATTCGTTTCTCTTCTACTGTGAGGTGTAGAGGTTTGTAAGAGAGAGCGCAATACTATTCTATCGGCTGTCTTCCTCCTGGCTTGGTTCCATTCTAGTCCTCGATCCTTCAAAGATTGTCTAATGTTGTCCTCCCAGCTGACTCTGGGTCGTCCTGGAGGTCTGGATCCCTGGCTCTTAGTTTCCCATGCTTGTCGTGGTAGCCGGTCTTCTCCCATTCTGCAGACATGGCCAAACCATTCAGTTGGGACTGTTCTACTTGGGTCTGCAGGGGCTGGGTTTTTAGGCCTTGACGTATCGTCTGCTTGCAGACCAAGTCTCTTCTTGTTACTTCAACCACCTTCCTCAGATACCTAATTTCTGAGGTTTGGATCTGGCTTTTGTGGGTTGTAGGCATTGCCCATGACTCGCATCCATACGTCAAGACTGGGACATAGGTGGAGCGGTATACAACCATCTTCTTCTTTTTACCAACTTCTCTTTTGCTGAGGAATCCTCGATTTATGGCTTGAAAAAGTCTCCCAGCTGATGCTCTTCGGGTAGCCAACTCTTCTTTGATGCCTCCTTTCCGGTCTATGACAGCTCCAAGGTATTTAAAGTAGTCGACCTGCTCCAGGGCCTGTTCTCCCAGCTTAATCTGATGTCTTCTTTCCTCTCGTGATATCACCATGGTTTTTGTTTTCGAGCTACTCATGATCATCCCTCTCTTCTCCAGCTCTTCCTTCCAGACTTGCAGGTTAGATTGAAGGCGTGCCTCTGATTTAGCAATCAGGGCAACATCATCAGCAAATGCCAGCTCTGAAATACAGACCATTCTCATCTTCCAGTACCCCACTGAATACTTTCCTGTCCTCTCCTTACATGCCTTGATGACATCGTCCATGAGGAGTTTGAAAAGATAAGGTGACAGGATATCACCCTGTCTTACACCAGTGGTGGTCCTGAATTCTTCTGACTTATGGTTTGCCGTCCTCACATAATTTCTGCAAGACTTGTAGAAGCTCTGTATAGCATGAATCAGAGGTGCTGGAATATACTTCCTTGCTAAACAGTCCCAGAGTTTGTTCCAGGGGACCTTGTCAAATGCCTTTTCAAGATCTAAGAAGCAAAGATGGATCTCACTCTTATACTCAAGAGCCTTTTCACTCAACTGTCTGAGTGTGAAGATTAGGTCTTGAGTACTTCGATTTGCTTGGAAGCCACACTGGACCTCATCCATTTGTTGCTCAGCTAAGTGTCTGAGTCTCTGCTCCAGGATTCTAGAGTAGATTTTACCTGGGACACTGAGAAGAGATATGTTTCTATGGTTTCCACATTGTCGGTTGTCACCATTTTTAAAAATCGGTGTTATTTTGGCAATCTCCCAATCCTTTGGTATGGTCTTGTTGCATCAAGCTGCCTGTAAGACCCTTAGGAGTAATAGGTCGCCTGCTGCTCCCATGTACTTAACCATTTCTGGTGTTATGCCATCATGTCCTGCAGCTTTGCCCATCTTTATTTTCTCCAGTGCTGCCTTCAGTTCTTCCATTTTTATGTCATCTTCATCACCATTGATTTCCTCTTCTGTGCCAGCCAGTGGTTATCATTTCTGATGTTTGATCCAGGAGTTCTGAAAAATATTCTTTCCATCTTTCCATTACTTCTTTTGGGGCAGTAAGCAATTTGCCTTGCTTGTACTTTATAAATTTAAGGGGGGACTGTTTTTCCTTCCTCATATTCTTTATGGTCTTATAGAACAATTTCTGAACAAATCTCCGAGCATGATAATTTCATCTTGGCAGTCGTCCACTGTCCTTTGAAGCAGCTCGAAGAATTCCTCCTTGACCTCTGCTCGCTCATCTTCATTTTGCCCATACACAATGACAAGGTTGACTATGGTTTCTCCTTTTAGTTTTAGGACCATAATGCGTTCTGAGACAAAGTTCCATCCCTTGATATTATCCCTTTGGTTTTTGGTCACAATACAACCCACGCCCCCTTTAGCTCTTTCAGATGTGGGGACACCACTGTAGAGCAGCGTGTCTCCATCGAGATCCATAACTCCTTGTCCTTTTTTTTTTGTTTCTGTTAAAGCCAGGATTTCTAATTTGGCTTTCCTCATCTCTGTTTCTGTTAAAGCCAGGATTTCTAATTTGGCTTTCCTCATCTCTTCCACCAGCTCCTCTTCCTTCCCATTCATACTTCTTGTGTTCCATGTTCCGTAAGTCGTAGTCCGTAGTCCGTTCCAGTTCGTCGCCTTTAGAATCAGTCCGGTTTCTTTCTTTTGTTTCACGTAATCAGGTTTTTAAGACAAACAGGTGATTGGCCTGTTGTGCCTTTGCATGGTGGAGGGGCTGCCTCCTTACGGCCTCCATGTAGGCCGCCCTCCTCCTTTTTTCAGCCGGGCTTTGGACCGGCTTAGGCGGAGTTACTTTTACAGCTATTTCAGTATTAAGTCAGATGCTGACAATATTGTGTTAAAGTCAATGGGCTAAAAGAACAGTAATAATAGTAATAGTGACTCAATTGTGCATTAACTTTACTAGCCAAGAGAATAGTATTCCAGATTCTGAATTTAAAAGGACTTTACTTTTGATTAAATTGCAAAGTGACTTATTTAACACTCTTTTTCCAAGAGGAAAGAAGATTCCTATCATTACTGTAGATAAGAGATAGCATTAGTGTTGTGAATTATTGTGTGAATAGTTTCAGACACATTGGGATCCTCGCTGCTGCTACGTAGTTCGTGTACTGTGGTGATGTGTCGTAAATTTATTTTGAGAGAAAAGAGTCGTAGAAATAGTGGTCCGGTTTAGAGTGGAAAATGATGATGGAAAGCTCAGTGATAGAAAATGTATAGATTTAATAGTTACTTCACAGCGTGCTGGAGGAGAGTAAAGACAGACTTATTTACGACAAATCGTGTCTCTCAATCTTCTCTTTCACTCTCCTGGTCAAACAATTATTTGCCAGTTTTCCAGACTCGCATCTGCGCGCTCACCGATTTGGTGTTTTCAAACACACACACGACGTTGATACAAACTATATTAAACGAATAGGGGAAAAGTTGGGCTTTGGGTATATCCAACACACAGAACTAAATGAGTTTATGTGATTTTATTCACTTTAAACATCAATCACTAAAAATATCAGATATTACATAAATTATCATAAGTACACAAATGCAAATAACAAATTTGGGAGGGGTGAAGAAGATTGGTATCGACTAAGCCCTTCCCGCTTATTAGACAAAGACAACCCCAGTCCAGAGATAGATAATATCAGGAACACGGGTACGTTAACCTAACAGTAAAGTTAATTACTCTGAAAGAGGTGTTACCAAGTTAGGTATAAGTGATAGAAAAAAAAAAACCTGTTCTTCCCAGCTGTTCTTCCCTTTACTAAGCAAATGGAAAGGAGGTGGTTTTAAACAGAGTTAACAAATTATCAACTATCCCACTTAAAGGAACAATGTAGGGTATACAGAAAAGATATATGTTACCAGGTAAGCAAGTTAACAAAATGGTCACACAAAAGAATTAATTTCCTGTCATTCATACACGCGCTAGCAAAGGCCTTCACTCATCTTGCTCTCAATTACCGATTGTGAAAAAATCTTGCACTCCATAGAATAACACAACAGCAGTTACACCTCAACTAAATGTATGAGTGTTTGTTCAAGTTCTAGCCCCAGATTATCGGGTAGGCGGTCAGCACATAAAAGGATCCCGTAATCGCTGGAAAATGAATCTGTAGTTGTGTCTCTTTTCTTAATAACAGTTTCTATGGGAGGGCACGGTCTCTGATACCGGGGTGAGGATGGTGTGGTCTATTTGACTATGCCGCTGATAATAAAATTCTTACGCGTGCTGGTACACTTTATCCGTGAGGTATGGTTTAAGTCCAGTGAGAAAACTAAGTCACATCACTGTTCAGGAAATTATGAATTATCTCTCTGTGTCAGTAAACTAACAAAGCTCGGGCCAGTGTTCTTCTTCCCGTTACGACTTAAGTTGTTTGATGGTGCGTTAAATTTGTCTTTGGGTGTGCTTTCTTTGCTATAAGTTAGATAGCGGAATTCCAAACATAGAATCGCCTCAAAGATTAAAAATTTACACAGTCTCAACAAGTTCTGCGTCAGGGGAACTCTACACACTGTTTATGCTTTGCTTTGCTTAGATTGATTTCTTTATTGCTTTCTTAATGCTGGGATCGCACAGGTTACGATCACTCTGTATGAAAGAAAAAAAAAGACATGTAATATACCGAAAACAAATAACCTTCTGAAGCGCGATGAATTTCCCGTTAAGCCTATTATATATATGCTCGCGTATTTAATTATGTATTTAATAAACACTGCGCGAGTTCTAGTGGTTAAAAACACACATCTATAAAACTAAGACTTAACTGAATTTATTAATTATAAATTCCTTCGCGACTTTAAAAGTTAATTTAAGCATCTATTATCTTTTGAAATAATATAATAGATAGATCATTATATTTAAAACTGGAACTCTTGAGATGGTTTAATTAAATAGATTTAAATTAACACAAAATCCCTTGAAATAGAATGACTAGACCACTGATCACTTTACACAATATATATTTTACCGCTTTGCACAGAATTAGAAATCACTGCAAATATATATAAAAATCCAGGGGAAAATCTATAACAAGATTTCAATAAAGCTAGTGCTTCTGTAAAGGTCTGGCCAGCGAGTGATAACGTGTCTAGTTCTTCATGGTCTATTTAGCTAAAATGGAATGTAAGTTGAGTGGGACATGATAAACTTGACAACTTATTTGATCTCACGAACTTTTGGGGATCTGACCGCCAAATCAAGAGAAAAAGCCGCCCCCTGGTCTTCGTATCCGCTCGCTGCTGCCCGTTTCGCTTTCCCCCGTTCGCTCGGTTCCTCGATTGACACCGAGACGCGAAATTAGCGGCAAGCAACTGCGTCTCGTATCAGGGAAAACTACTGTCTTTGATAGCGCCGATAGTCTCCCCTAAGATCCCTCGGTCTGTCTCTTTGATCTCGTCGCTGTATCCTACATGAGTCCCGGTGGAATGCGTTCTGGCAAACGAAAAGTTACAACAAATGTTCAGGGGTTCTAATGTTATGAAAAGCTAAAAGTCCCTTTAAATCATCCATCATATCAGGGAAAATTCACTAGTCAAACTAGACGTACGTCACAATCGTCCCCACTTTTAGACATGAAACCATTTTTCATGTTTTCATTTTTGACAATGGAGGTGACCTGATTGGTGATTTTAGGATGAGTGGTATCTTCAGTTTGCTCTTCTTCCTCTGTAGACCAGTTTCTACTCAGAAAATCAGCCCCGACATTCTGTCTTCCCGGAATATATTCCACTTTGAAAGAATAGACGCTTAGAAGGAGGGCCCAACGCATGATCCTAGCGTTAAATTCTTTATTGGCACCAAGAAATGCTAACGGAGCGTGGTCTGTTTGCACCGTGAACGATGTACCATAAAGAAACTCATGATGGCGTCTGATACCGTCAATCAGAGCAAGACATTCCCTTTCAACTACGCTGTAGTTCCGTTCCGCTTTATTTAATTTCCGACTGCCATAGGCAACTGGAAATAGCATGTTCAGGTCACTGTCATCGGCTTGAAGCAGTGTTGACCCGATGCCCTGACCTGACGCGTCGACTCTCAGTACAAAAGGTTTCTTGAGGTCAGGCAACCTCAAAATGGGGTATGCAGACAACTGTCCTTTCAAAGTGCTATACGCGTGTTCGCACTTTTGATCCCATATGACCTTATCAGGACAACCTTTCTTTGTGAGGTCAGTCAGAGGTGCCGTCAGTCCGTTGAAGTTCTGGATGTACTTCTGATAGTATGCACATAGCGATATGAAGGAACGTACGTCTTTCTTCGTTCGGGGTCTTTTTGCTGCCACAATTTTCTCCACGTTCTTCTTAATAGGCCAACTGCATCCGTGAGAAATAGTGTGCCCCAGGAAGTCTAACTGTTCAAACCCGATGAGACATTTGCTAGGTCTGGCTGTGAGACCCGTTTCCTGTAGTCTCCTGAGGAGCATAGCAACCGTAGCAATATGTTCTTCATAGGTTTCCGATGCAATTAAGATGTCATCCATGAAATTATGGATATGGGGACTTTGCAAAGGTTGTAGAAGCTTCCTCATCATCCTGGTGAACACTCCTGGTGCGTTATGCAAACCGAACGGCATCACGTTAAATGTGTAATGTCCTTCACTAGTGCTGAAAGCTAACAAAGGTTTAATTTCCTCCTTGACTGGTATTTGATAATAACCTTTACTGAGGTCAATCTTGGAGAAGATCTTAGCTTTGCTGAGCTTGGTGAACAACTCAGAAACAGTTTGGAGAGGTTCGGGCTGGAATTCCGTTACAGCGTTTAGCAACCTGTAATCAATGCACAGCCGAACTTCCTTATTGGGCTTCTGCAACAGCACTACGCTCGAGCTGTAAGGAGATGTAGACTCACTGATAATTCCTGCCTGACGCAGCTTGTCTATTTCTCCGCGAAGTGCATCAGCTTTAGCGTACGGGATGGGGTAAACTCTGGTTTGAACAGGGGTCTCGTTTGTTAATTTCATATCAAATTCAATGAGATTTGTTCGACCAGGTACATCCGTTAAAACTGCACTGTACTGTTTTAGTAGAGCCCTAGTTTCTGTTTGTTGTTCTGGTGAGAGATTGTCGCCGAACTTGACATCTTTAAAGGATTCTGTGGGTTGCAGTGGATACTCCATGCAACCATCATCATCTTCCTCGTCTTCCGTTGCTATGGCGACAGCCAGGAGATGCTCGGAGGATGGCACCGGTCTTTCCAAATATTTCTTTAGCAGATTTATGTGGAAGACCTTCTCCTTTCCTTTGATGGAGATCTTGTAGTTGGTACGTGAGATCTTTTTAAGGACGGTAAACGGTCCTTGCCATCCGATGCGAAGTTTATTGCTTCCGGTTGGAAGTAGCAATAGGACTTTCTCCCCTGGTTGTAGTTCTCTCTCTTTTGCAGCTTTGTTGTATCTTTTAGTAATTTTAGCGCGGGCTTTCTTAAGGTTGGTAGTAGCTAGATCCCATCCTAGCTTTAGCCTTTCCTTAAGCTCAGATACATACTTGCTTGCAGAGACGACTGTCTCGTCAGCCTTCTGGTCTGTCAGGGACCGAAGTAAGGCTTCTAGTGGCCCCTTAATAGGTCTGCCAAATAAAAGTGTAGCTGGCGCAAAACCCGTAGACGCTTGGGGTACCTCTCGGTAGGCGAATAAGGCAGCCGATATATATTGGTCCCAGTCTTCCGGTTTCTCCTGACCCAGCTTACGTAACATCATGGTGAGGGTACCGTTAAAACGTTCCACGAGCCCATTTCCGGCCGGATGGTAGGGACTTGTGTGGATATGTTTGGCCCTCAAGATCTTAAAGATCTCCTCCATTAACAGGCTACGGAATTGGGATCCATTGTCCGTCAAAACTTGTTGAGGGAATCCCAACCGTGTAAAAATTTGCACAAGGGCTTCTGCGACATGCTTGGAATTAGTGCATGGTAGCGGTACGGCTTCGGCCCACATAGTGCAAGTGTCAACTAAGGTCAGGATGAACCTGTTCCTTCTTTTGGTCTTTTCCAGAGGACCAATAATGTCGACAGCAACCCGTTCAAATGGAGTCCCTACTATTGGCATTTGCCCCATAGGTACTGGGGGTGTCAAGTGCTTGGGTGCTACCCGTTGGCACTGGGCGCAGGATTTCACATACCTGACAATGTCAGAGTTCATTCCTGGCCACCAATAGTGGTTTTTTATTCGCTGAATAGTGGCGTTTTGTCCCATATGTCCGCTAAAGGGAAGAGAGTGCCCCATTTCTAAGATCTGGTTTCTGTATTGCGTCGGTACTAGGAGCTGGTTATTCCCCGTGTCCGGGTTGCCCGTTCTACGATACAATACACCATCCTTAGAAAAGATTTCTCCGTTGTGTCTGGGGTCCTTAGCCATGGGCAGTTTTTTAAAGCAGGGCGCCAGAGTAGGGTCCTTTTGTTGCGCCTCCTTCAGTTCATTCGGCAACAAGTTTGGCGCAGGCTCCCTCTCCTTCTTGGCTTGCCCTCTTGTGGTTACCGCTGCCACAATCGGCTCCTTAGGTCTCCCAATGAACACATATCTACATCCCAGGATAACTGGGTAGATCGGATCATCCATTATGGCCGCTTTAATAACTCCTCTGACAAAGTCAGAGTGTATTTCTACCAGTGCGATAGGAAGCGTCCTGGGTGCATCACTCCTGAAAACTCCACTAAGTTTGACGGTTTCCTCTGTCTCCTGACCGGGTTTGACTAGGTGCCTAGCGACAATACAATCAAAACTTAATCCAGTGTCAAAAAGACAAGTAGTAGAGGTACCGTTCAAAATTACAGTTCCTCGAGTTGAGGGTCGGTCCCCCTCAGGTTGAGAATCACTGACATTGACTCTACCTTTCGAGGCTGTATGCAAACATCCAATGCGGTTTGCACCGGTTTGTTTGCCCTGATCAGACGTTCCTGGTGTAGGGGTCTTCCCTTTTCCTTGACCTTGGTGGCCGCGCTGCCACGTAGGCTTGTTGGGTTGATCAGAATTTTTGTTTGGGGGGGTATCGGGTTTTGTAGAATTTCGATTTTTTCTGGGGAGGTTTCTGGGTATTGTTATCTCGTTGGTTATAATGTTGAGAGGAAGTGGAAGAATAGGATGCCTGTTCTAGATTCTGTTTTCGAGATGGCTCATCGGTGGGTTTACGTTTAGTGCTGGGAAGTTCGGCCATTGCATTGCTATAGCGTTCGGCTTTATTGAGTATGTCTTCAAGCCTGACTGCCCCCTGTTCCGCCAAAAATCTACGTGTTTCATTCGACAAAGTGGATTTTATCTGCTCCACAGAACAAGTTCGAGGAGTCCCTCATATGAAAGAGGTAGGTCAGATAATTCAATGCACTTTGTCAGATAACCCGTGAGACGTGAAGAGAACTGGGGAAATGTTTCCGTGCTCTCTTTTCGGCTGTTTCTGAACAACTGCAGAAACTTTCGGGCAGTCATCTCAAACTGCTGTAGTAAGGCCTTTTTCAACATGTCGTAATCATGTTGATTCGGTCCCAGCTTTGTGTACACGTCATAAGCATTGCCTTTCAGTGACGTTGAAAGTTTGAGCGCCCAGCGGGTACTCTCTAACCCATAGAGATTCGCGAGTCTCTCGAATTTTTCTAGGTAGCTGTCAATTTTTTCGTTAGGGCTAGGAAAAGATTCTAAAGAAAACGACATAGCAGTCAATTGGGCAGATTGAGTACTGGAGAGGTCCATTGATTGAGACTGGGGCGAAGACGGCTCTCCGTTAGTCGAAGTAGAGGCGCCACGACTCTCTAGAGCCTTAAGCGCCAGTTGATGCTGTCTTTCCTTGTCTCTCTCTCTCTCTCTCTGCGAGTTTCCATCTCTGCTTCAATTTTCTTCTGTTCCAAAAGACGTTCTTCCGCTTCTTTCTTATCTGCCCTCTCCTGGGCTTCTCTCCTCTCTGTTCTTTCTTTCTCTTCCTTCCTCTCAGCTTCTGCTCTCTGTTGCTCCGCCTTCCTCTCAGCTTCGGCTCTCTGTTGCTCCGCGTCATATATTTCCAATTCCTGGTTAATAAACGCGTTTGCTGCTTCTGCATCTAATCCTGCCTCTTTCGCTTCCAGCCTCAAGATGGACCTCATCTTTATCCTCTCTGCCATTGTTAAAGAATAAGATGAAGTATGCTTAGAGAACTAGTAAGAAGAAACGCGAAAGGGCGGAACTCTGAACCGCTACGAGAAAAAAAAAACACAAGTATAAATTTACCTGTGTTACCTCCTACCTGTACTGTGCAAACTTATCGCTGCTATTATCTGGCAATTAAGGCTCTAAACGCAAGCGACTATGCCACTAAATGGTAAGTTACACTGGAAAAGAATCTACTTTTACTAACAGTCGAGAAAAATTTATATAAAAACAATTTAAAAGAAAAAAAAATTTCCCCTAAATTTTAAATCTCTGACAACAAACTCCGTCCCTAAAGTCAATTATTGAGATGAGACGTTGTTAACTTAATTTTTAAAAATCAGAACAATCCGTCTTTAGCTAAGCTCACTCTTTTTGACTTCAAAAACCTTAGTGACTGTAAAACAATCACGCAATCCCAGCAACTTTTATAAAGAAAGAAATATAATTATCTCCGCCAGAGGATAATAAAATAGCAAATGTATTTGTTTATCTGTACTTTCTACTGCTGTGGAGAGAAAACAACCTGTAAATATGCTGTGTGGACAACCCAAATACTTAAAGAACGTTTGTCTAGGGGTGTAATTATTTATTTATTTCCCTAATTCACAAAGACAAATCATTCACACTCTACCTAGTTAGACCCAAACTAAATCAGACTCAAAATATCTTTAACCCGGCTATGCGATTGCCTCAAATGTAGCTCAAGATCCCAGAACCAGCCCACAAATATGTGTGCATCAAATGTATCTCAAAATTATCCCAGACGAGCCGGCCAAATATTGTCGTAAATTTATTTTGAGAGAAAAGAGTCGTAGAAATAGTGGTCCGGTTTAGAGTGGAAAATGATGATGGAAAGCTCAGTGATAGAAAATGTATAGATTTAATAGTTACTTCACAGCGTGCTGGAGGAGAGTAAAGACAGACTTATTTACGACAAATCGTGTCTCTCAATCTTCTCTTTCACTCTCCTGGTCAAACAATTATTTGCCAGTTTTCCAGACTCGCATCTGCGCGCTCACCGATTTGGTGTTTTCAAACACACACACGACGTTGATACAAACTATATTAAACGAATAGGGGAAAAGTTGGGCTTTGGGTATATCCAACACACAGAACTAAATGAGTTTATGTGATTTTATTCACTTTAAACATCAATCACTAAAAATATCAGATATTACATAAATTATCATAAGTACACAAATGCAAATAACAAATTTGGGAGGGGTGAAGAAGATTGGTATCGACTAAGCCCTTCCCGCTTATTAGACAAAGACAACCCCAGTCCAGAGATAGATAATATCAGGAACACGGGTACGTTAACCTAACAGTAAAGTTAATTACTCTGAAAGAGGTGTTACCAAGTTAGGTATAAGTGATAGAAAAAAAAAACCTGTTCTTCCCAGCTGTTCTTCCCTTTACTAAGCAAATGGAAAGGAGGTGGTTTTAAACAGAGTTAACAAATTATCAACTATCCCACTTAAAGGAACAATGTAGGGTATACAGAAAAGATATATGTTACCAGGTAAGCAAGTTAACAAAATGGTCACACAAAAGAATTAATTTCCTGTCATTCATACACGCGCTAGCAAAGGCCTTCACTCATCTTGCTCTCACTTACCGATTGTGAAAAAATCTTGCACTCCATAGAATAACACAACAGCAGTTACACCTCAACTAAATGTATGAGTGTTTGTTCAAGTTCTAGCCCCAGATTATCGGGTAGGCGGTCAGCACATAAAAGGATCCCGTAATCGCTGGAAAATGAATCTGTAGTTGTGTCTCTTTTCTTAATAACAGTTTCTATGGGAGGGCACGGTCTCTGATACCGGGGTGAGGATGGTGTGGTCTATTTGACTATGCCGCTGATAATAAAATTCTTACGCGTGCTGGTACACTTTATCCGTGAGGTATGGTTTAAGTCCAGTGAGAAAACTAAGTCACATCACTGTTCAGGAAATTATGAATTATCTCTCTGTGTCAGTAAACTAACAAAGCTCGGGCCAGTGTTCTTCTTCCCGTTACGACTTAAGTTGTTTGATGGTGCGTTAAATTTGTCTTTGGGTGTGCTTTCTTTGCTATAAGTTAGATAGCGGAATTCCAAACATAGAATCGCCTCAAAGATTAAAAATTTACACAGTCTCAACAAGTTCTGCGTCAGGGGAACTCTACACACTGTTTATGCTTTGCTTTGCTTAGATTGATTTCTTTATTGCTTTCTTAATGCTGGGATCGCACAGGTTACGATCACTCTGTATGAAAGAAAAAAAAAAGACATGTAATATACCGAAAACAAATAACCTTCTGAAGCGCGATGAATTTCCCGTTAAGCCTATTATATATATGTTCGCGTATTTAATTATGTATTTAATAAACACTGCGCGAGTTCTAGTGGTTAAAAACACACATCTATAAAACTAAGACTTAACTGAATTTATTAATTATAAATTCCTTCGCGACTTTAAAAGTTAATTTAAGCATCTATTATCTTTTGAAATAATATAATAGATAGATCATTATATTTAAAACTGGAACTCTTGAGATGGTTTAATTAAATAGATTTAAATTAACACAAAATCCCTTGAAATAGAATGACTAGACCACTGATCACTTTACACAATATATATTACCGCTTTGCACAGAATTAGAAATCACTGCAAATATATATAAAATCCAGGGGAAAATCTATAACAAGATTTCAATAAAGCTAGTGCTTCTGTAAAGGTCTGGCCAGCGAGTGATAACGTGTCTAGTTCTTCATGGTCTATTTAGCTAAAATGGAATGTAAGTTGAGTGGGACATGATAAACTTGACAACTTATTTGATCTCACGAACTTTTGGGGATCTGACCGCCAAATCAAGAGAAAAAGCCGCCCCCTGGTCTTCGTATCTCCGTTCGCTGCTACCCGTTCGCTTTCCCCGTTCGCTCGGTTCCTCGATTGACACCGAGACGCGAAATTAGCGGCAAGCAACTGCGTCTCGTATCAGGGAAAACTACTGTCTTTGATAGCGCCGATAGTCTCCCCTAAGATCCCTCGGTCTGTCTCTTTGATCTCGTCGCTGTATCCTACATGAGTCCCGGTGGAATGCGTTCTGGCAAACGAAAAGTTACAACAAATGTTCAGGGGTTCTAATGTTATGAAAAGCTAAAAGTCCCTTTAAATCATCCATCATATCAGGGAAAATTCACTAGTCAAACTAGACGTACGTCACATGATGCAGTGGTTATTTTTAATACTTTTGAATAAGTAAAATTGCTGTTAGATAATACAATATACAAAAGGCGGTGGGTCAGATTAAAAAGTTAACGTGCTCAGACTCATTTGGCATTGTTCTTGACATCTGAAATATCTTGTAAAAACTCCCTCGAGGTAGAAGCATCATTATCCTTCTATCTACAACTCTGCCAAGAGTAATCTTGCGCGAAGGTAGACACCTTTGAATACCCACATTAGATACTCTAGGTTTTGGGCCACTGTTGGACCACTAGTGCAGAGCAAGGAGAGGCAACCCGTGACAGTAATAATGCCTCATTAATCACTGATAACATTTAGAAAACCTTTTGATAGCATTACAAGGCAGTCCTTGTTCATGAATCCCCAGGGTAAGGGAGGTAGAGGGAGACCAAAGAACACACGGAGAAGATGACTGCAGACATAAAGAGACATGAAGAAGATGACTGCAGACATAAAGAGACATGAAGAGGATGGAGAAGACATGGAAAGACCTTGAGCTGATGGCATGGAACAGGAAGACCTAACATAAGTTTGTTGAAGGACTATACTCCTTGGGGAGATGAAGGGTGCTGCAGATAATGGGACGATGGTGATGAATCAGTAGTGATCAACTAAGTGAAAATTGTATTAAATTAGAAGTTGTACGAATAGACGGCGATCAACAAGACATCTCTGGAATTGATTTGTACGAAGAATTAAAATATACGAGAAACTGTCTGGAAGAAACAGAAGATGCTTCTTTTCCTCCAAACAAATTGTTACAATTCGTATGTTCAAATAATCTTACCTACTCATTACTAAATCTTCTTGTGGCAGTGAGAATTTTTTTTTAACGTTGCCAGTATCTGTGGCAGAACGGAGCACCTCCAGGTTAAAATTAATAAAAACGTATCTACGTACAACAATGACACACGATCCCCTGAATAAATGGCAATATAACTGAATCAGCATGCTATCGCTAAGGACTTGAAAAGGATCCCGCTACACGCCTAATGAGGCATATTGGGAATATGGTGTTAGGCCCATATTTTCTTGACCATACGGCACACTAGGGGTGATGTGGTCAACATCACGCCGGCCGCCTTAACCTTCCCAGAGTTGCTCTAGTACCCAATTCATGAGGCTGGGCCGACCCCGGAGCCGTTTGCTGTCTAAAAAATCCCACCTCAACTGGGGATCGAACCATGGACCACTGAGCTAGGAAGCCAGTGCACTAACCACTGTGCTACCGTGGCTGTAAGGACTTGGATCAAGCAGAAATGATTCAGCAATTAACAGCAATTAGCAGCAATTAAAACTTAAAGAATGACTCTCTACGGTAGCGGACAAGTGTAATTATGACCTTGTGATCAGGTAAAATACCAGGTAGAGTTATTTTAGTGGGGCATTGTATAAATACACACAGCGTTAAAGGTAGCATACGTCAAGGCCTAAAAACCCAACCCCTGCAGTCCCAAGTAGAACAGTCTCAAGTAAGATGGTTTGACCATGTCTGCAGAATGGGAGAAGATCGGCTGCCACGACAAGCATGGGAAACTAAGAGCCAGGGATCCAGACCTCCAGGGCGACCCAGAGTCTGCTGGGAGGACAACATTAGACACTCTTTGAAGGACCGAGGACCAGAATGGAACCAGGCCAGGAGGAAGACAGCCGATGGGATAGTATGGCGCTCTCTCTCTCTTCCAAACTTCTACACCTCACGGTAGAAGAGGAACGACTTAGTAAGTAAGTAAGTTAAAGGAAGCACTTTTTGTGTTTGAATGTGTGTTGCCCTAAATTGTTTCAAATAGTTATAATGTTCGTCTTCATCACCATTATCCTTGGTCTCCTTACTGCGGCTGGGCCCTCAGGAAGCCAGGACCAAGCAGTCACATGCTTTTTCAGCGGTAATTTATGTGGCAAATTGTTTTACATTATGAGGTCGCCAGCCCCACGCAAAACCTCTTGTACGACATGCCTGCGGATGTAGTAGTCTTTTTTTTTTTGTCTCTTCTGAGACCCACCCCCACCCCTCACCCCCGGATATGCACGGGGCGGTTATGATATTGCTTGCCTGAATTTGTCAACACACTTGCAAATTTGAACTCACCTGTCTGACGCCTCCAGGACGATGACATTGCTAAATCCGAGAGACAATAGCTTGTCAGCAGCGCTAAGTCCTGCAAGTCCAGCACCGACCACAACAATTTTGACATTTGATTTCATTGCGGACAAACGATCCTCCAGCAATCTCCTTGTCATAACTGACTGAAGGAACATTTCTTTTTCTCTGTTGACTCGCGTGGCCAGCGACCCCCTTGCTTGTAGTCGCGACAAAAACCTTTTCTGTATATTAATTCGTGTTTGCATCCTCATTTTCTCAGCGTTCTCTCTTATTTCAACCAAACGCTTGGTTTGAACAGTATCTCTCGATCTTTCATTGTGTCCTGCATAGGTCGCCTGTCTTTTGGGTACCACGTGACTCGGCACAGACATTTCAGTAACATAACTGGGAAGAGGTCGGAGGCGACGTACCTTCTTGTTAGCAGGAGCAAACATTCTTTTGTCGGATATAGCCAGAAGCGAGGCAACATTTACCGCTTTTGTCTGGAAATTACTAGCGTTGGCGAAGATATTGGCACCAAGGGTTGTCAAGAACTGTTCCAGCTCGGAATCAGCGACATGCTGGTCGGAGAGCGGTATCTGGCGGGCGTTAGCCACAGCAGCGCGAGCTTGTTTGACGTCGAACAATGTAATGGCCGACAAGGATTCTGGATGTTTTTCATTGGCCAGTTTTGCCAAGTCCTTATGGACCTTATGATATAAGGAACAAATCTTCGAATATCAGAATTGAGGGCGTTGCTGAACGCAACGAATTCTTGGAGCAAGGATTAGGAGGTAAAGGGCAGGGAAGATTAAGTTGTTGACATCATGAGAATATCAGCATTAAGATGAAACTGAGTATACAGTATTTTAGAGCAGGGACTCGTCCTTATACAGGTGTAGCACCCTTTAAGATGTTTTTCACAGCAGAGATGGTTGCAATTCTGAAAGCTCTAGAAATCTTCTCAAACAACTATCCTCATAAATTGACAATATTAGAAGACTCACTTTCAGCAATTAAAGCTGTAAGAAACTTACGAGCATGCAGTAGACCAGATATAGCAGAAGAGATATTACCGACAAATACTTACCTATACTCCAGAGGATGTTCCGTTCTAATAGACTGGATACCTTCACATGCTAGTCATAGAAGGAAATGACAATGCGGGTAAAGAAACTAAGAAAATTAGAACCAATAGGAACCAAATAAATGTTGGATAATGAGTAAAACAGAGATTAAAAGCCTAATTAAAAGAATAATAACTGACGAATGTACAGTAGAGTGGGATGGAAGTCTGAAGGGCAGACATGACATAAATTGTTCAAGGCTCCAACAAGAACGTGTCAGGTATCTAGAGAAATAAAAATTCCTAGCAATAAGAAACTTCTTAGACTGCCACTTGGAATGGGCTATTTCAGAATAGAAGAACCTTACTGGACAGAGTGTCTAGAAAAAATACTATAGAGCTTTTCCTACTAAAATGTAGGAAGTATGAACAACAGAGAAAACCAATATTAGATTATTTACAAGCATAACTGTGGAACAGGTGTTGAGAATAGTTAGACCTAGAGAATTGCACAATATAGTAAAACAGTATATAGCAAGAATTAAAATTAATATATAAGGATCAATGATGGTGTGAGGATAAAGGGTAGTCTGATGGGGTGCTCGTGTGGATGATGGCAGATAATTGGTGGATTGGGTGTTATCCCGGACACCCCCTTGATTTCCCACCCCTGTTAACAACAGAGCAGTTGTGAGAAACTTTCCTTTTTTTCGTTTTTTTTTTTTCGTTCCTTTATTTGTTATTGTTTGTATTTGTTTTGTTTTGTTTTTATTTTAATTGTTTTTTTTTTTAAAGGGGAGGACACACCCACATATATTCACACAATTTTATAGCTTTGATTAACTCTACTAGTACTGAGTAGAGGGGGGAGAAGATACTATATTTAGATATCTGAAATCAGATTTTATTATCTTGAATTTACCGCACTATATGTCCTAATTATAACCCATCAAGGGTTGAACGGGATATTTTGTATTAAACAAAACCAAAAGAGATAAATGTATGTTTTCTTACGTGACATAAAAAGAAAGGAATTATTTTATCATATATTTAGTGCATGCAGTGATATGATAAAACGAGGCGGCCCCTATCGATCTTTGTTTCACTCCGGCAGTATCGGTACATTTGTGGTACTGGTTTTTACTATTTGCTCTCAATTGTCGTACTTTTCTGTCTTTCTTTCTTTCTTCCTTCGTTATTTTTCTGCTAAGCAGCAGATACTTGATTTTATCAAATCATTCGACACTCTCTGTAGGTGATAATAATCACATTTGCTTGGGGCTGCCCAGATTTGTTGGCTATAGGCGCGGCTGATTAACACGTACATCGGCCAGCGGTATCGGTTTAATCACCGATAAGACATGCGCGTACGCATCACCAAAGCTTGAAAAAGGGTAGACAACTCACAGACAGACATGGATGACAAGATTACTTTAGATAAAAGTAAGACTGCTACATCTCGAACATATGGTCATATGTGGTTACCGGTGTGTTCGTAAGTTTGTACACAAGGGCATCGGACATCTTATTGCCATATATGGGAGAGTTGACCTCTGCCTTACGTTCAAAATTATCCGATGTCGGAATATGTTGAAATTGCTCCATAACCCGCCTGTTTGATTACGATTGGAGTTTTTGATAGCTCATAACAAACGAAGGCGTGGGAAGGCAGGGAATATAATCTGATCATTTTCTCAAGCTATCTCACTTGAGAAATCGCTCACCAAGACACCAGACTGCTACAGTGAAGAATTCGAATTCAGAATTCCTTCTTAATATACCGGACACATTTTATTGGAGTATTTATCAGGACTTACAATATAGCCCAGAAAACCTCTAACATTTTAAATAAGGAAACCGGGACTGAGGAAACTGAAGGACCACACACGAAGTCAGAGAGGGAACGTATTAAATAAACGACACCCCAGACGCGTGTAAGAGGCCGATTCAAGTCTCCTTTATTCATCTGAGCAAAAAGTCTGTGAGTCAGGATTGACTTATTGGTGGTAGCAGCAGAAAGTAATATCTCTGGAACAAGAAGGGAACTGTGGCTTAAGCTTTAAGACGAAGGACCCACGTGGTAGACTCTCCTTGACATTTCTGGGAAACGAGCTACCCCCGACAACCTTGATCAGAGACGAGCGTGAGCAGAGTGAAAAGAACCAACCCATAAGAAAGAGACACCCGTGTGTTACCGGGGCCCGAAAGGGGAGCAAAGAATAGTATTACTGCACCCTACCACGCATGTCGTAAAAAGCGACTAAGGAGGGTATGGGCATGGGGCTGTTTACCCCATCCCGCAAAAAAACTTCGCACAGTGGGCTGATCACCTGCTTGCCAAATAATCTGATTACGGAAACAATGATAGATTGTTCGGTCTGTTTTTGTTCCACAAAGACGCCACTAGGCGTGGTGGAAACAGCGATAGATTGATCAATTTGTTGTTGCCCTAAGACGCCACTAGGCGTACTGGCCACATACTGCTTTGCCGGTTGGAGGCTAAGGATGGAAGAAGAAGATAAGAAAGAGCAGAATAGTCATTGGCAGCTAAGTTCAAATATATGCTGCCACTTGAACTTCTTGTAACATTTCACATTCCTTAAAGACCATGATGATAACTTTTCTTGATCCATAACTATTCAAATTATTTTCGAACTGTTAAAACCTAAAGTGGTTATTAAATTTTGTTATTTGTAATGTTACAAATTTAACTTCGATTTAATCATTTTAAAGTTACTGCATGTTTGTCTCAGTAAATTTACTACACACACTCTAAACAGAGCTATACTAAAATAACAGAATTCCTCTGAGTAAATCAGGGGTGGGGGCTTAAACGAGCTGAAAGTAATAAGTGCTTAAATCCTTCACAAAAGCGTCGGCAGAATTACAGAGTTAACATACTCAGCCAAAGCAGTATTGTTCTCGCCTATTCTGAATATCTTGTGAAGACTACCTTTGTAATAGAAGTGTCATCACCTTTCTGTCTACATCTATGCCAAGAGTGATCTTGCGCGAAGGTAGATACATTTGAAGCTCATTTAGATACTCTTGAGTTTTCGCCACTGTTATACCACTATTGCAAAGCAGGGAAGTGTTGCGTGCAGTTTCTCGCTGTGTATAATATTCTGCTTTAATGAAAATGTCTATATTAATTTTGATTCCTGACCTAAGGGATATCACCCAGGATTTTACTGGGAGGTGTATTTAACAGTGGTTGTCTGTCCACTGGTTTTAACTTACCGGTTTAATATTGGGACCGAGGTCTAGTTGCATGTCCATATTTGGGCTTATGGCTAGCTTTTCTAAGAATGTTTGCAACTAGAGCTTAGGTCTTAATTCATGACCATATAAGGCTTCAATGGTCAGTCTTTACCTGGAATGTGTTGAAACACTGCGATTGAGTTTCGCTCAAGGAAGCGTAGCGTCTTTGGCGCATGCGCGATTTAGTAGGGGTTAAACGAGATTTCCGATCTGGGAGTCGAACGAAAAATGTCAGAGGGTCAAGACGTGTTTGGACGTCTTTGTGTTTTCGGCTTCATGCCTGGGGAAATGGAAAACCTCTGTGGATGGACTTAGAAGTATTTGAAGATATTCCCCGATGATAGTGATATATTTCAATACGTCTTGGAGACGTGTATGTGTGTGTGTTATTAGTGCATTCTGATGGTCTATCAAGGTAAATGCACATTTTGTTATTCTCCTTGCTTATCAGTGTCACGTACCACATATATTTGTCAGCTCATTGACTTTTCCCAGAGTGGGAAAGCATCTAACAGTTTACGTGAGCTAAGCTCTTAAGTTAGGCTGACTTTATTAGCTGAGGGCTTGTGTACGCCCAGGAAACATTGCATTTTGATGCATCCCGCTGTTTCAGCGGTAATATATTATAGTCAAGGTCTGACCCACCTTGCCTGCCAGTCACATAGGCTAGTTAAACTTGTAGGCCTGCTACCTTAAGGCCTGTTGCATGCAAGCAACACATCTGATGAACTCATGTCAGGAAAGAGTTGGTTAACTCGTTTATCAACACCCGCAAGCAATGCGGGGTATTTTTGCTGAGGCTTGTTTGGAAGGGAACTTAGATTGTGATCAACAATCGTGCTTAGGCCCAGCTTACTGACTTGTGATATATGATGCTATCCATGTACTATCGTCATGTCTACATGTTCCTGAGTCTTGTTAAATGATCATGTCTACAACGTTCCTGAGTCTTGTTAAATGATCATGTCCTGATGTCGTCGTACTACATTAAAGTTTGAGAAAAAGTCAGTTGCTGTTATAACCTTCACTGACTTCCACTTGTGATTGAGTGTGAGTACTGAGCCAGACTTTAGAACTGTACATCCATTCGCGTATCTTACATCTACACTCATACTCTATGTCAACACTGCACTTTGCCAGCGCCTCAACACTTAACGAACAGGCTGACCTACATTCACGTTCCTGCACTGCCTGGGTTGACCTGACCTCTACACTTACATACACAGTGCTGTACCCTTCTTAATTGTAAACAAGTAAACGGTCAGCTGCTTTATGATAAGGTGTCTAAGTGACTGTACCAGAATTTACACCTTATCAATGTGGTGAAACCAGCTAGATGGGGCTATTGGCTCTATTGTCAAGTCACTGCTGCTGTTTAGAAGGTCAAGTCACTGCTGCTGTTTAGAAGGTCAAGTCACTGCTGCTGTTTAGAAGGTCAAGTCACTGCTGCTGTTTAGAAGGTCAAGTACCGTTCCCATTGTCACGATTGCAGTTCAGAAGTTCGAGTGTCGTTTATCATTGTCGCTGCTGTTGTTAAGTTCAAGTTCTTGGAACATTGTTGTTATTAGAAGCAAGTACAGAAAGCTCTTTTCAGCGTTGGATCTTCGCGATCTTAGAATGCTGAACACTGTACCTTGTTCGTAGACGATAGACGTGCATCATAAGATAAGTGGCATGTATTTTTGTTGTGATTTGTGCCATTATAGTGTGTAATTGAGCCTTCCCTTTACACATCTTTTGTTTACATGTTTCTTCTTGTGTTACATGTTGTTTATATGTCATTGCTATGTTTATTTTCAGCGGGTCTCGGTTGGATGGTGTCTGATATAGGAGAATCCACGTAACAGAGGACGTATATCAGCGTTCTGTAGGGACTGTGCAAATTTCCCTTACCGGAATTTGCTAGCGACATAAGTTGCTATTTTCGTTAGTTGTGACGAGCTGTACTTATCATTGTTTTTGTTACATTTTTTTCTGTTCTTTAATTGATTTGTTTATATCTGTCCGCCTCTTCTTTCTTTCGTTTAGTTTTTTACAAATTTATATTTATACACTGTGACGTCATTGATTTGTGATAGTTTTTGCAGTTATCATCACATACTTTGTGATATTTCCTTTAGTTTTCCATTATAATTTATTTGATTTCTGCAAACGTTATCGTATTGTCCTTGATGTTTGTTGTTTGTTTACATTAGTCATTGTTGTTATACACTGTTTCTATATATAGTTGATCATATTTAGTACACTTAAGATAAAAATGATTGATGGTGGTATTATTATAAAGATGTTTATACAAGTTCTTTGCTAAAAGACTTGTCATCCTCAAAGATTGAGACAGGGTGAAATATATATGCAAGTTCTTTATAAAAAAAGACTTGTGCCCACAGTGATTGGAATATAAAGGTATTATTTTCCACAGGTACTTAAGTGATTATACTGTTACATTATAAACAAGGTAACCATACAAAGTCTTTGCCAAAGACTTGTTCCAACTAAGGTTGGTATATAAATTGTATTATTTCAGGTGCTTATAACACAATATTAGACAGAATGTCTACATTGGATTATTTTATCCAACAGGGTATAATCCTGAGCAAATCTGGCGATAAATTGGAAGAGTTTGCCCTTGCTCAATATGACAAGGCGCAAAAAGCAGAAGAGAAAAGACAAAAGGCGGAAGAAAAAAGATTAGAAAGAGAAGCTGAATTTGAGGAGAAAAAACTTCAAGCTGAAAGGGAGGAGAAAAAACTTCAAGCTGAAAGGGAAGAGAAAAAACTTCAAGCTGAAAGGGAAGAGAAAAAACTTCAAGCTGAAATTGATGAGAAAAAACTTCAAGCTGAAATTGATGAGAAAAAACTTCAAGCTGAAATTAATGAGAAAAAACTTCAGCAACAAAGAGAATTTGATGAGAAAAAATTCAGATAGAAGCTGAGGAGAGAAAGGAAAAAGCAAGGATGGAACATGAAGAAAAACTCTTAGCTTTAGAGATAGAGAACGCAAAAGTGATTAATATGGGTAATTCTCAGACAACTTCGGTTAAGACGAAGGAGAATTCTTATAAGATCAAATTGCCTGCTTTCAATGCTGCAAAGGACGACTGCCGCAAAATTGGTTTCAAGTCATTGCAAACGTGTTCATGTAGATTTATAAACCTCGTCAACGATCGATTGACCGCTTTCAAAATGGCGGTGTATTAGCGAAATGTGTATCGGACAGAGGAAATCGCCAAGGATAAATAAAAGCAGAAGGAAATCATTATGGAAAGGATTTCACATTTGGGTCCAGGAAAGGATTGTGTATAACTGTATATAAGAAGAAACGGTAGGAAGTTATCCTTTACGGAGATATATGCGTATTTCGGCTGCTCACAGTTACGCGGAAAAGCCGGTAAACCCACTTCTGTTCTAAATATTAAAATCAACAAATAACAGTTTGGGAAATTACATGGATAGGAATATAGGGATTTATCGGCTGTATAACACTAGATAAGATGGAACAATATGGATATTATATATGCCGAGAATGAGAAAGGCAAAATTTCAGTCGACGCACAGATCGGCTGAAATCGCTGTTCGGGAAGGATTTGTCAGGCCTAGGTTTAAGTCGTGACGTCAGTACCCTCCGATACGTCCGCGCTATACGTATATAAGCGTATCGGTAAACTGGAGACACACACATCGAAAAAGGTTTGAGACAGACTGGAGGCAGAGTTTCGCCACTACCCATATCCCATATGAATTGTGAGCGGATCGCCAGAAACATTTTTCAGTCCAGTATCTGAAGTCTGAGGATAAACGAAATTATGATAACTACCGTGTATAATATTTTTTTTTAATTTCAGGTTCATATAAACTTCTCAATATATGCCTGTATAATATTCATTGATATAACGTATTATTATTTTAATATGATTTATTCATGTGCTTAGTGGAAGATGGTTGCTTGTACAAAAATGTATCAAAACTAGCCCCACAGCCAAATAGCAAATATTTATTATATTAAATGATGTATCTCGTCGATATTAAATGCTTGATCGCTTACGAAGATAAAGGCAGTCCCGTGACCAGAGATTGTCATAGGTAAATGAATTGTTAGAAGCTTCAGCATGGAAGATACCGCTTTTACAGGTTAAGGTGACTAGTCCCCTTCCTCGCTGCCTTTTCCTTCCCTAGTTTGAGCGCACAACGGAGTGCCCATTTACAGCTGGTAAACTGGAGTGTTCCACAGCCAGTTTCAGTAGAAAGCAACAAGATCGCTTGGTCACTCACTGTAATTTATTTATGTATTAATTTTGTGTAGATGCTAAGAATAGCATCAGTATTTGAATTTGTACTTGATATGGATCAAGTATAGATCAGAAAAGGATGTATAGGAGCAGAATAAACCAGATGATGTTTATTACTGATAATGTTAATATTAATTCTGTATCATTGAAATGATGTTACTTGCTATGACTGTATAACTTTGACACCTGATGACTGACGAGTCTGACTTATGTGCTAGTCAGTTACACTTAATTGAAATGTTAATATTAATGCTATATCACTGAAATGATGTCCTTACTTACTATGATTGTATAACTGTGACATCTGATGACTGACTGGTCTGACATCTGTGCTAGTCAGCTACAAGTCTAGCCAGATACTAGCCAAGGCTGATATGTTGCAGGTTCCATGAAATAACTCAAACCAGACTGTCCAGTATCAGAAACCTGTGTTGTTCATCAGAGGCAATCCCACAAAAGTGCAGGACCCCAAAGAGTGAACTTCAACTGGTCATTGGCATCCCTACTGTTGGGTCTACCAAGTCTGATATCAGCAAAGGACAGTTCAGTGTCAGCAGTATCAAGAGTCAGATAAGTGTCACTTAGGACACTGACCACCAATATATATATATATAAAACAGCTAATAGTGAACATCCATAGTTCAGTCAACTGATGACAATTAATTGGAAAGTCAAGGGACTAAAAACAGTGATTGCAGATTGCAGTAACTTGAATATTCAAGATCTTGAAGTCTAAACAGACAATAATAGTAATTGTGTGAATATTTATATATATATGTGTATGCTCTTTTCCAACTAGTAGAAATAGAATATTAGTGTAATTATTAAACTATTTTAACTGTACCTGAGGATTTATTCACTTCTTCCATTTGTGGTTTCAGTGAATGTTCATTTTACTTATCTCCTAGAATATAAGTAATCATAAGATAGTTATAGGGAGGAGACACCTTAAATCCTGGTACAACTTCTTACCAATTGGCCAGGGTTTTCACAGTCTGACTATTTCTATGATAGCCATACACCAGTGCTTATTTCTAAGACTGGAGTATTACTTGTAGGACCAGAACTCTGTACTGGCATACTATCCTGGTAGCATATGACATACCTGGATTCCTATATAGATATCTAAATCTAATTAACCTCCCGCTACAGTGGGGGCTCGTCTGCGGGATATATCTTTGATATTCCAGAGCCAACTTTCTATTTCTGCTGTGTAGAAAAAAAATGTTTGTAAATTTTTTTTGGAAAGAGTAAACATAGTAGGAATAAAATATAAAATTTTTTTTGGTAGGAGTACCATTGAGTACAGATAAAGAAAGCTGTTTCATATATGGTGAAGTCAGTTTAATTAACTTTAATTTTAACTAAGTTAATTCTTCTTCTTCCGTCCTTAGCCAACGACCGGCAAAGCAGTCAGTGGCCATTACGCCTAGTGGCGTCTTAAGGGCAACAGCGAATAGATTTTCTTTGCCGTTGTTCCCATCACGCCTAATGGCGTCTTTAGGGCAACGACAAATCAATCCGTTCGCCGTTGTTTCCGTAATCAAAGTGACTGGCAAACGGGTGATCAGCCCGTTGGTTAAGTTAATTATATTGTAGTAAATTAGTTTGAGTAAGATCACTTGCCCTACTAGACTACAGATACATCATGGCTGACTTGGTCAAATTTAGGTCTGCTACACTGCAGGTGGGAAAAGAGCTTGGCATGGATGGTGACGCTCTGATCCGGTATGTCACGACGGAAGGTGAAAAGTACACCGAGAGAGAAGCAAAGCAATTAGAAGCAGAGAGAAGCAAAGAAATTAGAAGCAGAGAGAGAAGCCAAGAAATTAGAAGCAGAGAGAGAAGCCAAGAAATTAGAGGCAGAGAGAGAAGCCAAGAAACTAGAAGCAGAGAGAGAAGCCAAGAAATTAGAGGCTGAGAGAGAAGAAAGGAGGCTACAAGCAGAGGCTGAGAGAGAAGAAAGGAAGTTACAAGCAGAGATAGACCATGAGCTGAAAATGAGACAGCTTGAACTTGAACTTCAGGCTGGGACTATCACCCATGGTAATAGCTCACCTCATTCTGCGAATAGCTCTTTTCAGAACACGGCAAATGGAGCCATGAATTTCCACCTAGATCCATTTGTTGAAAAGGAGGACGCAATTGAGTCGTACCTGGATAGGTATGAAAGGCTAGCTTCTACATATGGACTGGAAAAGGAGAAATGAAGTTTAAAATTATCTCAGGGATTGAGAGGTATTGCATATGATGTTTTTCTGAAACTCCCCAAAGAAGATCAGGAAAATTATGAAATACTAAAGCAAGCCTTACTCATCCGGTATGAAAAGAACTCAGAGGCATATAGGAAGAAATTTAGAACTTCTAAACCTCTACCTGGAGAAACATATAACCAGTTCTCAGCTAGGCTAGAAACGTATCTGTTGAAATGGAGTAGTTTAGGTAAGTATCAGAAAACCTATGAGGATCTGAAAGAGATGGTTATGTTAGAGCAAGTGAAAGATTCCATGCCTCCAGAAATGAGGAAATTCCTGATGGAACAAGGAGCGGAGAGGCTGGAAGACACTTTGAAATGTGCAGAGAGATATCAAGCAGCTCAAGCTGAACTGGTAGGAACAAAAAGAAAGCAAGAAGAAGGATATAAGCCACCACCACGTAATACCAAGTTTGACCAATTGGACCAACAGTACAGACATAAGCAAAGCTTTGATAATAAGGACAAGGACCCTCAGACTCAGGAAAATAAACCCTCACGAAGGGAAGAACAATGGTGTAAGTTCTGCAAAATGAACAACCACAACACTGATAAATGTGGGAGGAAAAAACCTCTTCATCATGCTGCATGCTTACAGGTGAGGACGTCTGATAAGAAGGAACTGACAGTGAGTCAGAAGAGCCTCCCCCTGAACAAATCACCACAGAAACAGTCTGACTCCAGGAACATAGAGAGGGACACCAAATTAACATTTCATTCGACTGAAATGAAACGGGCTCAAGAAGCAGACAGCACGTTGAAGCCTTGTTTTGGCAAATTATCAAAAACACATAACGCTCCAAGGAAAGGACATTTCTATATGGAACATGGACTCTTGCACAGGAAAGCTGGCAGAGGGACGAAAAGTCATGGTCAAATTGTTGTACCATCCACCTATAGGAATAAGGTTATAGGCTGGGGACACATATCAACTTTGAGTGAACACCTGGGTAATGGTGCTACAAAACAAAGAATAGCCACCCAGTACTACTGGCCAGGTATTACGGAAGACATTAATCGGTATGTAAATTCCTGTCCAGAGTGCACCCATGTAGATTCAGAAAGTCGACGGAAGAGTCTTCATCAAAAATCTACAAACAAACCAGCCATCAGGGGTACTCCCGAGATTTGCCCGGGAGGGGAACGGAAACATCCCACACAGCTTCAATTGCAGTCTGAACCCCAAGCGCTGGAAAAAAGGAACAAATCACGTAGCCAAAATCAAACACCTTCGAATTTGCGAGGGAAACCCGCATCCAACTATCAACGAAAAGAGGGCGGTAAACTTCAAGGGAAAGCTACCGATCCCGTTTCACCAGAAGTAAGAGCCTGGATGAAAAGCCGAACTGGAAGAAGAGAGATAGTAAAGGATGAATATATTCCTGGAAAACAGAATGTGGGCGTAGATTTTCTAAGTCGCCATCCCACAGAGTTGGAGCAAGATAGAAGGAAGGAAAACTAACATCAGAATGGTCGATTTGCAATTGTCTTGTACCCAATAGTTAAGCTAGATTTCATCCAGCTTAAAATATGGGGGAGCTATGTCGCAAAATTGGTTTCAAGTCATTGCAAACGTGTTCATGTAGATTTATAAACCTCGTCAACGATCGATTGACCGCTTTCAAAATGGCGGTGTATCAGCGAAATGTGTATCGGACAGAGGAAATCACCAAGGATAAATAAAAGCAGAAGGAAATCATTATGGAAAGGATTTCACATTTGGGTCCAGGAAAGGATTGTGTATAACTGTATATAAGAAGAAACGGTAGGAAGTTATCCTTTACGGAGATATATGCGTATTTCGGCTGCTCACAGTTACGCGGAAAAGCCGGTAAACCCACTTCTGTTCTAAATATTAAAATCAACAAATAACAGTTTGGGAAATTACATGGATAGGAATATAGGGATTTATCGGCTGTATAACACTAGATAAGATGGAACAATATGGATATTATATATGCCGAGAATGAGAAAGGCAAAATTTCAGTCGACGCACAGATCGGCTGAAATCGCTGTTCGGGAAGGATTTGTCAGGCCTAGGTTTAAGTCGTGATGTCAGTACCCTCCGATACGTCCGCGCTATACGTATATAAGCGTATCGGTAAACTGGAGACACACACATCAAAAAAGGTTTGAGACAGACTGGAGGCAGAGTTTCGCCACTACCCATATCCCATATGAATTGTGAGCGGATCGCCAGAAACATTTTTCAGTCCAGTATCTGAAGTCTGAGGGTAAGCGAAATTATGATAACTACCGTGTATAATATTTTTTTAAATTTCAGGTTCATATAAACTTCTCAATATATGCCTGTATAATATTCATTGATATAACGTATTATTATTTTAATATGATTTATTCATGTGCTTAGTGGAAGATGGTTGCTTGTACAAAAACGTATCAAAACTAGCCCCACAGCCAAATAGCAAATATTTATTATATTAAATGATGTATCTCGTCGATATTAAATGCTTGATCGCTTACGAAGATAAAGGCAGTCCCGTGACCAGAGATTGTCATAGGGAAATGAATTGTTAGAAGCTTCAGCATGGAAGATACCGCTTTTACAGGTTAAGGTGACTAGTCCCCTTCCTCGCTGCCTTTTCCTTCCCTAGTTTGAGCGCACAACGGAGTGCCCATTTACAGCTGGTAAACTGGAGTGTTCCACAGCCAGTTTCAGTAGAAAGCAACAAGATCGCTTGGTCACTCACTGTAATTTATTTATGTATTAATTTTGTGTAGATGCTAAGAATAGCATCAGTATTTGAATTTGTACTTGATATGGATCAAGTATAGATCAGAAAAGGATGTATAGGAGCAGAATAAACCAGATGATGTTTATTACTGATAATGTTAATATTAATTCTGTATCATTGAAATGATGTTAATCTGATGACTGACTGGTCTGACATCTGTGCTAGTCAGCTACAAGTCTAGCCAGATACTAGCCAAGGCTGATATGTTGCAGGTTCCATGAAATAACTCAAACCAGACTGTCCAGTATCAGAAACCTGTGTTGTTCATCAGAGGCAATCCCACAAAAGTGCAGGACCCCAAAGAGTGAACTTCAACTGGTCATTGGCATCCCTACTGTTGGGTCTACCAAGTCTGATATCAGCAAAGGACAGTTCAGTGTCAGCAGTATCAAGAGTCAGATAAGTGTCACTTAGGACACTGACCACCAATATATATACAGTAGAACTCCATTTATCCGAACCCCAATTATCCGAACATCCAATTATCCGAACACTTTTTCCAGAAAAAAAAATCAGGCGCAACCAGTCACGTTAGACTCCATTTCTGAATCTTTTGATGCGACAAGCTTCAAATGTGTGCGAACAATTTGTAGAGGATGGAATGGGCTAATGGTCAGTCGCTTACGTACAGGAAGTCAGTTAGATCATAAAGTCAGTTAATATCTGGTTTACCAATCCAGTGTATGTTCTAGGCAGAACACTGGCTAAACAGACAGTTCAACTTAAAATAATTGTGTCTGCTACTACAGCAGAATAATTTTGGTGTACAAGTATTTCTCTGTTCGATATGGCATCTTCCAGTAGGCCTAAAGCATATAAAAGGAACCGCAATGTTTTGTCAATTGAAACGAAAACAGAAATTGTCAAGAGACTAGGAAAAGGTGAAACTGTGTCTTCACTTGCGAGGATTTTCAATGTTGGGAAAGCTACCGTCTCTGACATCAAAAGTAACAAGGATAAAATTATGAGTTTTGCATCGAAATTGGATAGTTAAAATGGGTCGAAGAAACGTAAAACCATGAGGAATGCGAAAGATTTGAAATTGGAAGAGGCTTTGTATAAATGATTTGTGCAAAGAAGAAGCAAAGGGTAACCTATCTCTGGCTCTCTATTGTGTGAAAAGGCACTTCAGTTCAACAATCAACTTGACGGTCCTCCTGACTTTAAGGCTAGCCAGGGATTGTTAAGAAACTTGAAATCTCGTCATGGCATACGAGAATTGGAGATTCAAGGGGAATTTTTACCTAGCGATGCAACTGCCGCTGAAAATTTTAAAGAAACATTCTTGGCTATTTTGGAAGAAGAAGGTTATTTACTCGATGATGTGTATAATGCCGATGAGACTGGCTTATACTGGAAATCATTGCCTCAAAAATCACTTGCATCTCAGAGCGAAGCAGCTGCCACAGGGTTTAAAAAGCGCAAAGAGAGAGTAACAATTTTGGTAGCCGCGAATGCCAGTGGAAGTCATCGTTTACCGGTGCTAATGATCGGCAAAGCCAAAAAACCATGTCGTTTAAAGAATGTGACATGTCTCCCATTGTGCTACAAAGCACAGAAGAGTGCTTGGATAAATAGTGAAATATTTCTTGATTGGTATATACAAATCAGTTCCTCCCAAATGTGAAGAGGTTGAGAGAACAAGAAAAGAAAACTGGAAAAGTAATTCTTCTACTGGACAATGCACCATCTCATCCAGAGACGGATTCATTGAATGCAGTTGATGCAAATTTTAAAGTAATTTTTCTACCTCCCAATGTAACAGCACTGATTCAACCAATGGATCAGGGTGTTATAGCAAAGCTTAAAAAGATGTACAAGAAGGAAGTCTTGCGTCGTTTATTGTTGGCTGAAGATGAAGAAAGTGTGGTGGCGTTTTCCAAAAAGCTTAATCTCAAAGACTGCTGCTATATGTTAGCTGATGCTTGGACCACCCTGTCACAAGATAATCTCAACAAGGCTTGGAATAGATTGCTTGGGAAAAAAGGAGGAAATGAAACTACTGCAGTGGACACAAATGATGATGGAATAAATGAAGTTGTGGAACTGTTTCAAGCAATGCCCGCATTTTCGGACTGTGACAAAGATGATGCACACATGTGGCTAGAAGTTGATAATGATTCTGGTTTTCAGTTTTTGAATGACGAAGAAATTTTGTCTTTTGTGCAAGAAGAAAACCAAATACATGTAGTGACCGATGATGAAGACTCCTCAGATGTACATGATGTACTTGTAGATTATGAAGAAAACCCAAAACGTCGACCAAATCCTGAAGAGGCCTTTATAGCACTAGAAACAGCGATGGCTTGGTACGAGCAAGAAGATGACAGCTGTCCTACACAGATTCTGCTGTTGAAGACAATGCGGGACTTAGCAGCCAAAAGGAGACTATCCAGTTTGGTGCAAAAGAGGATTCCTCATTATTTTAAATAGTGGGCTACATCTGTGCAAGTACATGTATACGTTAGTTGCACCTGATTTTGAATCGTTTGTAATGTTATTTTGATAACATTTCTCTTTCTTAAAAAAAAAAAAAATTAATACAAGTAGTACATGCACTGCAGTGTAATGAAAGATTTTGGTGATACAGTGATCTAATACAGTGTGGGTATTATTATTACAGTACAAGTAAATATGTTTTATAGAGTATTTTCCTTGTGATGGTTAATTATATTGAGAAATATGTGTACATGTACTCGATACATTATGTAATCCAATTATCCGAACATTTGATTATCCGAACGATGCTCGGTCCCATGGGGTTCGGATAAATGGAGTTCTACTGTATATATAAAACAGCTAATAGTGAACATCCATAGTTCAGTCAACTGATGACAATTAACTGGAAAGTCAAGGGACTAAAAACAGTGATTGCAGATTGCAGTAACTTGAATATTCAAGATCTTGAAGTCTAAACAGACAATAATAGTAATTGTGTGAATACTTATATATATATATGTGTATGCTCTTTTCCAACTAGTAGAAATAGAATATTAGTGTAATTATTAAACTATTTTAACTGTACCTGAGGATTTATTCACTTCTTCCATTTGTGGTTTCAGTGAATGTTCATTTTACTTATCCCCTAGAATATAAGTAATCATAAGATAGTCATAGGGAGGAGACACCTTAAATCCTGGTACAACTTCTTACCAACTGGCCAGGGTTTTCACAGTCTGACTATTTCTATGATAGCCATAAACCAGTGCTTATTTCTAAGACTGGGGTATTACTTGTAAGACCAGAACTCTGTACTGGCATACTATCCTGGTAGCATATGACATACCTGGATTCCTATATAGATATCTAAATCTAATTAACCTCCCGCTACAACGACATAACATTCTATCTCAATAGATTTCAACTGACATGCGAAACGCATAAAGTAGATAAAGAGCATTATGTCGGACAACTGTTAGAATTACTTACAGGTGAACCATTAAATATTATAATGTCAATAGAAGAACCTGATAAGACTAACTATGAAGTTGTTAGGGCAGCTTTGTTGAAAAGATACCAACTTAAAGAAGACGATTATCAACTTCGGTTTAAGACTATGTTACCAGAGAATGGTGTAGAGTTCTCAGACTTTATTGCAAAGATACGTCTTACTTTCTTACGGTGGATTGAGCTGTCTGGGACGGCTAAAACATATGAAGCACTGGTAGATTTATTACTTAGAGATTAAGTAATGTCATCAGTCAACGAGTCCTTTCTTTCCTTTATACATGAACGTAAACCTAAAGACATAAAAGAAATGGAACAATATTGTTGCCAGTATGTCACTGCGCACCCACAGCAAACCATAAGCAATTCTAAAGTTAAAGAAGGCTTGCCCGTAGCTTCTGCTACACCATATGGTCCTAACTTTGGTAATAAATTTCAGGGTGGCCAACGCAACTTTGATAAGAAAAGTAGGCGTAACTTTGAACAGGATCAGTGTGATCCATATGGTAATAGTTCTTCAAAGAACTGGAGGAGATCTGACAGTCCTCGTTATTATGGATCAAACAGTTATAGAAACTTTCGTAAGGGAAGTTATAATAAAAACTATCTTACTTATCCTAGGAGACAACAATATCAATATGGGAAATATTCTCATCAAAAAGAAAATGACAATCATGATTGTAAAAATTGTGGC
The DNA here is from genome assembly GCA_024509875.1 of Oreohelix idahoensis. Taxonomy (NCBI): domain Eukaryota; kingdom Metazoa; phylum Mollusca; class Gastropoda; order Stylommatophora; family Oreohelicidae; genus Oreohelix; species Oreohelix idahoensis. The sequence continues at coordinate 82,960 of JAMPIV010012340.1, read as the reverse complement.
GCAAGCCAAAACAATAATAGCAATAGGTCAGATAACAATAGTTATAAAAGAAATAGCAGTCGTGGTAGAGGGCGACACAATAATAATAAATCGTGTCGGCATGGTAACAGTGCTCAACAAGAGTCACAAGTTACTGGTAATGAACCTAAAGATAATAAAAATAATTCTAGTGCTATCACATGCTCTGCTTTTGACTTTGGGAGAGCATCTCAATGCCCCCAATGCACAACACTATTTGAACCTACTACTATTTCTACTTTAATTTGTGGTCATCCTCTGCCCGCTCTACCTGCCGCAGCTGCGCATGACGGGAGAGGATCTCTTCTCTTAAATAAAGGGCTAGTGAATAATAGCCAAGTCTCTGTTCTTTTTGATTCGGGATGTACTACTATCGGAGTTAGACAATCCCTTGTAGATCAGTCATGTGCCACAGGAAAAGTAGTCAAATGTGTAACATTTGGCGGTACTGTAGAAATGTATCCTACTGCTATCATTCACATTGCTACTCCTTTTTTACGGGAGATGTCCACGCGTGTCTTCTGCCGAACCCTATTGCTGATCGCATAATAGGTCGTATCCACGGTGTTACAGAATGTACCCCACAGCAGATAGCTGCTTGGGAGGATCAAAATATCCAATCTGCCAATGCAGTGGTCACAAGAGCACAAGCTCTTAATATGCCTCAATCTTCAACGAGTGAAGATAATAAAGTGCATACCCAAGATGATAACATGGTTATTTCGTGTAACACTTTTATAAAAATGCAAGAAGATGATCCGTCTTTAAAAAAGTTCTTCATTATGGCAAAAAAAGGTGATCCAAATCAAAACGCAAATAATAAATCCTAGATTACTATGATGAATGGAGTACTTGTGCGCATGGTACAAGACTCAAATACGTCTATGCATTCACAAATTCTTGTGCCCAAGAATATGAGAGTCGAAATCTTGCAACATGCACACGACTCTCAGTGTGCTGGACATATGGGTTTTTCCCGCACTAGATCTAGAATCCTTGCGGCTTTCTTTTGGCCATTTGTCAATAAGGATATAAAGATTTATTGTCGTTCTTGCAAAACATGTCAAGAGGTCAAATCAAGAGGCCCACGACATGCTGCACCTATACAAGCTGCAGACATTCCTATACGGCCGTTTCAAAAGATGGCTATAGATATTATTGGTCCTTTTAAGATCAAGTCGGCCAGAGGACATCAGTTTATTCTAACATGCGTTGACATGTGCACTCGTTGGCCAGAGGCTATACCTCTGAAGAGCATCTCTACTGCTGATATTGCAGACGCTCTTTGGCTAATATTTTCTCGTCTGGGATTTCCCGGAGAAATATTTTCAGACCATGGCACTCAATTAATATCAGACACTATGTCACAGGTAATGTCTACTCTACATATTAAGAGATCTCTAAGTAGTATTTATCACCCAATGTCTAATGGGTTGGTTGAACGTCTCAATAGAACACTCAAAAACTTACTTGGGAAGATAACTGAGGATCATCCTCAGGATTGGGATAAGGTTTTACCCGCGGCTCTCTTTGCATATAGAGAGGTCCCAAACGAACATACATGATTTTCTCCTTTTGAACTTGTCTTTCGCGCGCGACCGCGCGGCCCTATGTCTCTACTTCATGATCTTATAACCGCCGATAATATTGACAATGATACTCAATCTTCTTATGAGTATGTCATTGCTCTCAGGCAAAAGATTATCGAAGCATGCAAATTAGCAACTTCCTCTTCCGAATTTGCTAAAGAGAAAGCAAGACAATTTGCTAATAAGAATAGATGCCTACGACAACTTTGTCCTGGCGATAAGGCATTTGTTTTGCTACCTTGTAGGGAAAATAGACTTCTTATTGCATGGAAAGGTCCATATGCTATAGTTTCAAGAATTTCCGATGTCGACTATGTTGTCGATATTGATGGGAAGCATAAAACCTTCCATATAAACATGCTTACGGAATTTCATGAGCGACCAGACTATTTGCTGCCTATTTTCCATGCAGTGGACGATTCTCACGTCGCTCATGGTCAGCACTCATCCTTGTCTGTTATACAGGATGAGGAAACTACTTTCTCTGATGTTAATCTTCCTCTTCCTATGATTCCACTTCATTCTACGGAATCATGGAAAAATGTTACTGTTTCTTCTAATCTATCTATGGAAGAACAGCGACAAGTCTTTTCTATGCTACAAACATTTCAGGATGTCCTTACTGACATTCCTGGACACACTGATGTCATTGAACATGACATTATACTTACTGACAATAACCCTATCAGGGTTAGACCTTACCCTATTCCTATTCACTTTCAGACACAGGTAGAGAAAGAATTGGATGAAATGATTCGTTTGAAAATTATTGAACCATCCGCTTCGGCATACTCTTCGTCCATGGTTATTGTTCGGAAGAAAGATAAGAACATACACATTTGCGTCGATTATCGCAAATTGAACCAAGTCACGAAGTTCGATGCTGAACCGATGCCTCTATTAGAAGAGCTACTTAATAGACTCTCTAATTCTAAATTCTTTACCAAACTCGACTTGTCTAAAGGGTATTGGCAAGTTCCGCTAATTGAACGAGCCAAACCTCTCACTGCTTTCTCAACACCTAGGGGTTTATTCCAATGGAATTTCATGCCTTTCGGTCTTATGAATGCCCCAGCTACTTTCGTACGCATGATGCATCGAATTCTATCAAATCGTTCAGATGTCATAGCATACTTGGACGATATCTGTCTCTTCAGTGATTCTTGGGAAGATCACTATTTGGGTTTATACGAATTACTGTCTACTTTACGTGAACATAATTTGACTGCAAAACCCTCTAAAGCCTATGTTGGGTTTAGTGAAATTTCTTTCCTTGGTCACCGTGTTGGTAATGGTCTCTTGAAGACAGAGGACCATAATATTTCTAAGATACTAAACATTTCTATCCCTAAGACGAAAAAGCAAGTACGCAGTCTCTTAGGTTTGATACAATTCTACGGAAGATTTATGCAAAATTTATCTTCTATTATGGTACTTCTTTCAACCCTACTGAAGAAAGGGTCTCCTAATATGGTGCACTGGTCCCAAGAATGCCAGTCCTCATTGGACCAGATTAAAACTTTATTCTCATCTCCCCCTATCTTAAGGCTACCTACTACTGATAAGACTTTTGTTCTTCGTAGTGACGCCTCATCCACTGGAATCGGGGCGGCACTAATGCAGGAGTATTCGGAAACTTTGCATCCTGTGATGTATATCTCTAGGAAATTGAATGCGGCTGAAAGGAACTACTCAGTTCTAGGCCGTGAATTGTTGGCTATGGTATGGTCTATTCTTAAATTACAAAGATTCCTTCTCGGCGCGCATTTCATTGTGGAAACCGACCAAAAAGCTCTTACAGCCATTCAGAGTAAGAATTTGAAGAGCTCGAGATCTACTCGATATGCCATTGCTCTTCAACCCTTTCACTTTACGGTGCGAGCTATCCGTGGTTCGGATAATGTGATGGCGGACATTCTGTCCAGATGCCCACATGATTCCACTTGACTATTGTGTCCTAGTTTTCCTGATTTACTTTGAAACTTATAACAATACTTTTCTACATCTACATATCTGCACATCTATTCTCACTTTTAGTGAATTCATAGTATTATACTGTGTGATTGCCTTTCTCTGTTTCCATCTTTGGTATAACAGGGAAGGTTTAAGGCTCACAGTATAATGGCCGTAATATCACTCGGCCACAGTATAGTTAAAAATTTATATTTCATTATTGTATATTACAAAAATCTTACGGTTGTCAAATAGAATTGTATTCTTTGTATTCTCTTAGCGAGTCATTGATGTTCGCAGAGAAGCAGTACATTATGCCAACCAGGAAGTTTTGAGATGTGCTTACTTACACTTCGGATGTGACAGTAGATGTGTCCTCGCAGTCTAGAATCTGGAATTCATTGTTCATTCGTAGTAATATTATGTATAAGATTATGACAAAAATATTGTTGTATATTAACATGAAGTAATCTTTATGTTGCTATTTGTTTGTATTTCTAAAGCGGTATATTTAGATTATAACACCGCTATTCTTGATGATGTTGTGATCTATACACTTGAGGATAAGTTACTTGATATCAGATAAGATTATATATATGTAACTTTTGCTATATTGTAATTATGCCAGCATTATGATGTACGTTGGTAGCTCCTTCCTGGAATTGTATACTTAGAGAAATATTTTTCTTTAATGAAATTTACTTTCACCAGATGCTCCATGCATCGATTAAGCCTCACATTAGGCATTATGTTTATTTGTGATACTAGTCATCCGCGCATCATTCGTGCGTTATGAGCCTGTTGTAGCTTGCTCTCGGATGTTCTGTTTAAAAAAAATGTTTCATTTTTTTTCCCGGGAGGTGCGGTAAACTGTTGCGAGCAGTTTCTCGCTGTGTATAATATTCTGCTTTAATGAAAATGTCTATATTCATTTTGATTCCTGACCTAAGGGCTATCACCCAGGATTTTACTGGGAGGTGTATTTAACAGTGGTTGTCTGTCCACTGGTTTCAACTTACCGGTTTAATATTGGAACCGAGGTCTAGTTGCATGTCCATATTTGGGCTTATGGCTAGCTTTTCTAAGAATGTTTGCAACTAGAGCTTAGGTCTTAATTCATGACCATATAAGGCTTCAATGGTCAGTCTTTACCTGGAATGTGTTGAAACACTGCGATTGAGTTTCGCTCAAGGAAGCGTAGCGTCTTCGGCGCATGCGCGATTTAGTAGGGGTTAAACGAGATTTCCGATCTGGGAGTCGAACGAAAAATGTCAGAGGGTCAAGACGTGTTTGGACGTCTTTGTGTTTTCGGCTTAATGCCTGGGGAAATGGAAAACCTCTGTGGATGGACTTAGAAGTATTTGAAGATATTCCCCGATGATAGTGATATATTTCAATACGTCTTGGAGACGTATATGTGTGTGTGTTATTAGTGCATTCTGATGGTCTATCAAGGTAAATGGACATTTTGTTATTCTCCTTGCCTAACAGTGTCACGTACCACATATATTTGTCAGTGTTACGCACATAATTTTTCTAAGACTTGTGTGTAATTAATCTGTCTGAATTGTACACTTTAAATTTTTTGGTCGAAGGTGTATAACCCTTGTTGGACTGTAGTTACATTTTTACAATAGGGGTTACCTTCTCTTATGTCTTGACTCGCCGGTCCATTTTTTCGATCGATGTCAGGTCATTCTCCTTATATGGTAGTATCGGTCAACTGTTTCTTGGAATGATTGAAACCAGGTTTGATGTTATTCCCTGTCCATATAAGTCGTGATTGTCGTCATATCTTTTTACCTGGAATGTCTCCTACATCGTCCCGTTTTGAGTCTTACTCAGGTGTATGCGTTCTGCGCATGTCTGAACTTTAGGGGAGTTGGAAAAAGTCTTCCGGTCGGGGAGTCTACAAGATGTGTTGAAGCAGAGAGGACGCATTTCTGCGTCTGTGATTTTGATAGGGAATTTGTAGTCCTCTAGTGAGTTAGTTTAGCTAACGAGGTCTTTCCCTAGATGATTCGAAACGCCTGGAGGCGTATGTTTTGTGGTGTTGATTTCGAAGCAAGGTAATACCCTCCTTATGTTCAAATCTGTAATCTATTTTGATGTTTGACATTGGTCGTTCTCTGCTCACTTACCAGTTACAGATAGGAGAGGTTCTTCTACTAGAGATTACACCCCAGGTATCTTCATACCTGAGATTGATATATACACGGGTCACTCTAGGCCCAGAGAACATTTTCTATGCTCTATGAACTTCGCTATGCCAGCGATTGCACCTACGTCGAGGTTAGACTTAGGAATGCTTGTAAAGGTCAATTTGACCTGTACTCCCGAAACGTCATTCTCGTGCGGTCAGTGATAGACTTATTATTTTGCACATCTGATCTGCCAGCATCAGAGAGGAGTATTGTTATACTTATGTACATTGATGATATGAAGCTGAGGCTGTAGTAAGCTGAGATTATCTATAAATTAATATGAAACAAATATAAAGGTATGTTATCAGGCACTCGCAGGAAATAAAGAAGTAGAACACCAGACAACAGAAAAACAACAGACATGAGTGGCTTACCCAGGATTTGAACACTGGACCTTCCGTGCGACAACCCCGCCTAGCCATGCAAGCGAATCACACTATCCGCCCTGCCATCTACGCATCATCAAAAAATGATGTTTCAATGGCAGGTCAACAGTGCGAACCACAATACATGACACCAGAAGTCCACTATGGGCAGTTCAGCCTATTAATGACGCAATCACTTCTGTTGTATTTCTATCAAGCAGTATAAGCCGAATCCAACAAGACAAGGACCTTAATACTGTGTCCAGTAAATGATAGTAGACTAGAACAGTGAGAACAGGATAGTGGGTAGGTTTGGTATTGTATAAACATTTATTACACATAATTGAGGGAAACCCGAGGCCTGTAAACAGTAAATTAATATGAAACAAATATAAAGGTATGTTATCAGGCACTCGCAGGAATAAAGAAGTAGAACATATCAGCTCATAGAATATAGGAAAGATCCATTGAAGAACTTTTATGTATGCTGAATACCATGAACTGTCGTGTCTATGACTTATGTAAAATGGATGTAACGTATCTGTCATTGTGGCGTCAAAATAAATGATGGAAACGTCAACAGCAGTTTCACACTTTTATGACTTTCCATGTCATATCTCACGTTTGTAGATCTGTGAAACTACATCACATCTACACTCACAGCAAGCAACAACAAACCAGACAAGACACCTTACACTTCAGCCTATAATATCCCTGGTGTCTATAGGGGTGGGACTTTACTTGGCTACATTTCAGCAACGACTTTGGACTTATAGCTGCAACGTCCATAGTGGCCAGATTTGTGGCTTATCATCTTAAATCCACCCTTATCATTTGGTGGCCAAAAGGTGGTTTCATCTGGTACCAGCACTCTCGGGGGTCAACAAACCCATACAGCATACATCATTCAAGTTCATGAACTACATTTCCTTCAAGATTCTTCATCTACAATGACATATAGCAAGTTCGCTATATTTTGAAAGTACCCGGCGCTGCTCGACAGTTTGTCAATTTTGCTGATTTAGAAGGTCAAGTGCCGATCGAATCGATTTACTGCTACTGCATTTAGAAGGTCAAGTGCCGATCGAATCGATTTACTGCATTTAGAGGGTCAAGTCCCGATCATTGTATGGAAGAAGGACAAGTTCCGAAACTTCATTCTTGCATCAGAAGCTCGATTTCCTTCGTCATGGCTGTTTATGGGAGCAGATGTCGATCAACGTTGGATCATTTATCCTCAGAATGCTGATCACAACCTGTTCTGCACCGTGCTGACGTTTGGACTTATATAAGTTAAGTGGCCTGTTTTGTTTGTGAACTGTTCCCTTATACTCTAACTGAGCCTTCTGTATTTTCACATTCTAACTGTTTTCATGTTACATGTTATTTATATGTTTATATTTCTGCGGGTTTCGGTTGGGTGGTGTCTTTCAGTAGAATATACCACGTGACAGAGGTTTCTACTGTGAGCGTCTTCTTTTCTTTCCTATTGTGAAATTTGCTAAGCGACAACTGTTGCTATATTTGTTTAGTTGTGATGAGCTGTGCTCTATTTTTCGTCGTTTTAGTAATATTTTTTTTCTTTCTGTTCTTTCGTTTTGATTTCATTTGTTTGTATTTGTAGGTCTCCTCTTTCCTATTATTTTTTCTATACACCATTTTGTTTATACACTGTGACGTCATTTGCTTGTTTACCTTTTTCGCATTTGTCATCACATTCTTTGTGATATTTTTTTAAATTTTTCGCTGTTTATTTAGTTAACTTCTGCGAATGTTTTCGTATTGTTTCTGATCTTTGTTATTGTTTACATTGTTATTGTTTACATTGTTATTATTTACATTGCTATTGTTTACATTATGATTTTGTTTACACTGGGATTTAGTTTACATTGTTATTAGTTACACTTATGGTAATTAATTAATGGATTATGCTGATGCACTATTGAGTGGGTAGTGCAGTTATGATAAATAACTGATGAATATGTGGTTATGCACTATTAGATATGTAGTGCCCTTATGATTAAGAAGTGACTGGTGGTATTATTATACATTTGATAATACAAGTTCTTTGTAAAAGACTTGTTTCCCACAGAGATTGGGGTAAACATTGTGATTATACAAGTACTTTATTTAAGTCTTGTTACTATTAAGGTGGAAATAAGATAATTAATTATTTCAGGGTTTAGGACTCATAATATTAGACAATATGTCTACACTTGACTACTTTATTGAGCAAGGGAAATCCCGTGGCACAACTGGTGATAAGTTGGAAGAATATGCGACTGCTCAATATGACAAAGCATTAAAGTTGGAAGAAAAGAGAATGGAAAGAGAAGCTGAACAAAAGAAAGTAGAATCTGAGAATTTGAAATTGCAGATGCAGGTGGATGAAAGGAGATTCCAAATGGAGATGGAAAAACAAAAAAGAGTAGAAGAAGCGGAGAATAAAAAGACTAGAAAAAGAGGCTGAAAATAAAAGACTAGAGCAAGAGACTGAAAATAAAAGACTACAAGCCGAGGCTGAAGAGAAAAAGTTACAAAGAGAGGCTGAGGCTGAAGAAAGAAGGTTACAAAGAGAGGCTGATGAGAGAAAAGCAAAAATGGAGCATGAAGAAAAACTCTTAGCTTTGGAGTTAGAGAAGTTAAAGTTGATGAACATGGGTAATGGTGATGATCCAAATAAGGTGTCATCTTCTGATAAGTTTAATGCTGGTACTTTCAAGATTAAACTACCAGCATTCAATGCTTCCAGTGACGATATAACGTTTTATCTGGATAGATTCGAACGTTCATGTAAAACACATAACATAGATAAGTCACTGTATGTTTATCAGTTGTCCAATATACTTAGAGGTGATGCTTTGAGTATGTTAAGCATGGTAGATGAGCCTGACAAGAACAATTATGAGGTTGTCAGGGCGGTCTTGTTAAAGAAATACCAACTTAACGAAGACGGCTATCGTCTTCAATTTAAAAATATGTTGCCAGAAACTGGAGTAGAATTCTCTGAATTCATTTCAAAGATACGTCTTACTTTTACACGTTGGGTTGAACTGTCTAAGACAGAACATACATATGAAGCACTTATGGACTTACTACTTAGAGACAAGGTTATGTCTTCTGTCAATGAGTCTTTTCATGCTTTTCTTCATGAGCGTAAGCCTAAAAACATAAAAGAAATGGAAGAATACTGTTGCCAGTATGTCACTGCGCACCCTCACGTAACCATTAGCAACTCTAGAGTAAAATAAGGTTTGCCAGTTGCTTCGGCAGCACCATATGGCCCAAACTTCATGCGTAAATTTCAAGGTACTCAACAAAATTTTAATAGAAAGAGTAACCGTAGTTATGCTCAGAATAATGGCAATCAATCACATGGTGATTCTTCTTCGAAGAACTGGAGACAAGCTGATAGTCCTCGGTATACTACACCCAATAATTTTAGACATTTCCGCAGAGGTAGTCAATATAGAGGCAATCAAAACTATTTTTCGCGGAGACCTCATCAATATAGAAATGATAATGACAGTTATGGAAACTGGGATTCAAACCAGGATAACAATTACAGTAGAGGGTATAATTATAATTTCAGAGGCAATAATGGTCGCGGTAGATCTCAACATAAAAGAAAGAGATATCAACAGACAAACTCTGTACAGCAAGAGTCTCAGGGAGCATGTAAACAGGTTGATGATAATAAAAACTCTAGTGCTATCACATGTTCTGCCTTTGACTTTGGTAGGGCAACTAAATGTCCCCAATGCAGTACTTTGTTCGAACCGTCTACCGTAACTACTTTGAGCTGTGGTCACCCTCTTCCCGCTCTTCCTGCTGCAGTTGCGCATAACGGGAGAGGTTCTCTTATCCTACATAAGGGTCTTGTAAATAATAATCCAGTCTCAGTCCTTTTTGATTCTGGATGTACTACTATTGGTGTTAGGCAATCTCTTGTAGATCCATCCTGTGCTACAGGAAAGGTAATCAAATGTGTCACATTCGGTGGCACTTTGGAAAAGTATCCTACTGCCATAATACATATTGCTGCTTCCTTCTTTACGGGAGATGTCCACGCGTGTCTTCTACCTAACCCTATTGCGGACCTTATTATCGGTCGTATTCACGGAGTTAGGGAATGTACCCCACAGCAGATTGCTGTTTGGGAGGAACAAAATATTGAAGCTACCAATGCAGTGGTCACAAGAGCACAAGCTCTGGAAACACCTCAAACTTCATTAACTGATAATAATGAAGTAAATAGCCAAAATAGTCACTTGATTATTTCACGTGACTCTTTCATAAAATTGCAAGAAGAAGACCCTTCTTTACAAAAATTCTTCATTCTAGCAAAAAAAGGTGATCCGAATCAAAAGACAAATAGAAAGTCTTGGATTTCTATGAAGAACGGCGTACTTGTGCGTATGGTACAAGACTCGACTACGTCTACACATTCTCAAATTCTTGTGCCTAAGAGTATGAGATTGCAAATATTGCAACATGCTCATGACTCGCAATGTGCTGGACATATGGGTTTTCCCGTACAAAGTCGAGGGTTCTTGCGGCTTACTTTTGGCCATTAGTGAGCAAGGACATACGTATTTACTGTCGATCTTGCAAAGTATGTCAGGAGGTCAAATCTAAAGGACCACGACATACTGCGCCTATCCAGGCTGCTGACACTCCTATTCGGCCGTTTCAGAAAATGGCAATAGATATTATTGGTCCTTTTAAGATCAAGTCGGCCAGAGGACATCAGTTTATCTTTACATGTGTCGATATGTGCACACGTTGGCCAGAGGCTATACCTCTTAAGAGCATCTCCACTGCCGATATTGGCTCATATTTTCTCGCTTGGGATTCCCCAGAGAAATATTGCCAGACCATGGCATTCAACTTATATCTGACACGATGTCACAGGTAATGTCTATCTTACATATTAAAAGGTCTCTCAGCAGTATCTATCACCCAATGTCTAATGGGTTAGATGAGCGTTTGAATAGGACACTCAAGACTTTACTTGGGAAGATAACTGAGGATCATCCTCAGGATTGGGACAGGATTTTACCCGCGGCTCTCTTTGCTTATAGAGAGGTCCCCAATGAACACACAGGATTTTCTCCTTTTGAACTTGTCTTTGGCACGCGACCGCGCGGCCCTATGTCTTTACTTCACGATCTTATCACTGCCGATAATATTACCGATGACACTCAGTCTTCTTATGAGTATGTCATTGCGCTTAGGCAAAAGATCATCGAGGCATGGAAATTAGCAACTTCTTCATCCGAATTTGCTAAAGAAAAGGCAAGGCTATTTGCAAATAAGAATAGATGTCTACGACAACTTTGTCCAGGTGACAAAGCACTCGTCCTACTTCCTTCAAGGGAGAACAGACTTCTTATTGCATGGAAAGGTCCGTATGCAATAGTCTGTAAAATTTCCGACGTCGACTATGTTGTCGATATTGACAGAAAGCATAAAACTTTCCACATAAATATGCTCTCGGAATTTCATGAACGACCTGACTATGTGCAGCCTATTTTCCAGGCGACGGACGATTCTCCAGTACCTCATGGTCATTACTCATCCCTGTCAGTAATACAGGATGAGGAAACTACTTTTTCTGATGTCAATCTTCCTCTTCCTGTGATCCCACTTCATTCTACGGAATCTTGGAAAAACGTTACCGTTTCTCCTAATCTTTCCGCTGAGGAACATCGACAAGTCTCTTCGATGTTACAAACATTTCAGGATGTCCATACCGACATCCCGGGACACACACATGTCATTGAACATGACATAGTACTTACTGACCATAATCCTATCAGAGTCAGACCCTATCCTATACCTATACATTTTCAGTCACAAGTCGAGAAAGAATTGGATGAGATGATACGATTGAAAATAATAGAACCATCCACTTCAGCATACTCTTCGTCTATGGTTATTGTTCGAAAGAAAGACTATAACATTCGTCTTTGCGTTGATTATCGCAAATTGAACCAAGTTACGAAGTTTGATGCTGAACCTATGCCTTTATTAGAAGAGCTACTAAACAAACTTTCTAATTCTAGATTCTTTACCAAACTCGACTTGTCGAAAGGTTATTTGCAAGTTCCTTTAACTGAACGAGCCAAACCTCTTAATGCTTTTTCTACACCTAGGGGTTTATTTCAATGGAATTTCATGCCTTTCGGCCTTATGAACGCCCCTCTACATTCGTACGCATGATGCGTCGAATTCTCTCATATCGTACAGATGTCATATGGGTGGGTTTGAAAAAAAATCGAAAAACGGTGATTCGTCTTACGAGGACAAAAGACAAAGAAAGTAGTCTACGTTACGGCCACAAGGCCTTCGTCAGGAAAAGAAAGAAAGTGAAGGCTAGATAGGAGACATAAGAACTTAAAGAAATATAAAAATAAAAATAAATAAAAATAAAACCTAGGTACTTCCCTGAAGGCGAAGCATGGCTAAAAAGGAAGTGACTTCTGACCCCGGATGTACACAATACATACTAAGAAACTAAAAACTAAAAAACGAAACTGAACAAAAAACTACCCAAATATAATAAAAGTGGGGACTGGAAACAGAAGAGGACAGAATAAGTAGGAGATAAATGAATATGAAATGAAAAATCAAGACAAATTAAAAAACGTGTACATCCATACATATTATGGAGGATGGCATAAAAATAGAAGAATAGGATAAGAGTGGAAAGAGTCCAAATAGAGCAAGAGAGGAAAGGGTGACCTCAGACAAAGGTGTGGAAAGTGTTGAGACCGGCTGGTTTTAGACACCCCATGCGGTGTATAAGACGGTTCTCAAGCTGTTCTCGGCTGGCAGTGTCAGAGGAGCAGGATCGGATCGCAGTGACCTGGATGTCGATGGGACCCTGGTGGTCAGGACTATTGAAGTGTGTGGCAACTGGTGTGGACTTTTGCTGAGAGATGTCATTTAAGTGCTGGCTGAATCTGGGGTGTCTAAAACCAGCCGGTCTCAACACTTTCCACACCTTTGTCTGAGGTCACCCTTTCCTCTCTTGCTCTATTTGGACTCTTTCCACTCTTATCCTGTTCTTCTATTTTTATGCCATCCTCCATAATATGTATGGATGTACACGTTTTCTAATTTGTCTTGATTTTTTATTTCATATTCATTTATCTCCTACTTATTCTGTCCTCTTCTATTTCCAGTCCCCACTTTTATTATATTTGGGTAGATTTTTGTTCAGTTTCGTTTTTTAGTTTTTAGTTTCTTAGTATGTATTGTGTACATCCGGGGTCAGAAGTCACTTCCTTTTTAGCCATGCTTCGCCTTCAGGGAAGTACCTAGGTTTTATTTTTATTTATTTTTATTTTTATATTTATTTAAGTTCTTATGTCTCCTATCTAGCCTTCACTTTCTTTCTTTTCCTGACGAAGGCCTTGTGGCCGTAACGTAGACTACTTTCTTTGTCTTTTGTCCTCGTAAGACGAATCACCGTTTTTCGATTTTTTTTCAAACCCACCCATTGTACTCCACGTCTTACCGCAGTTCCCCTCAACTTCCACAGATGTCATAGCATACTTAGACGATATCTGTCTGTTCAGTGATTCCTGGGAAGATCACTATTTGGGTTTATACGAATTGCTGTCTACTCTTCGCGAGTATAATTTAACTGCAAAACCCTCTAAAGCCTTTATAGGATTTAGTGAGATTTCTTTCCTGGGTCATCGTGTTGGTCATGGTCTTTTAAAGACAGAGGACCACAATGTTTCAAAAATACTAAACATTTCTGTCCCTAAGACAAAAAAACAAGTGCGTAGTCTCTTAGGTTTGATACAATTTTACGGACGATTCATTCCGAATCTGTCCTCCATTATGGCACCTCTTTCTACTTTATTGAAGAAAGGATCGCCTAATCTGATCCGCTGGTCTCAAGAGTGCCAATCCTCATTGGACCAGATTAAAACTCTATTTTCATCTCCACCAATCCTAAGGTTACCTACTATTGAGAAGACTTTTGTTCTTCGAAGTGACGCCTCGTCCACTGGGATTGGGGCAGCACTAATGCAGGAGTATTCGGATACTCTGCATCCTGTGATGTATATTTCTAGGAAATTAAATGCTGCAGAAAGGAATTACTCGGTTTTAGACCGTGAATTATTGGCTATGGTTTGGTCAATTCTCAAGTTACAAAGATTCCTTCTAGGCGCGCATTTCATTGTGGAAACCGACCAGAAAGCTCTTACTGCTATTCAGAGCAAAAACTTGAAGAGCTCGAGGTCCACTCGTTATGCCATAGCTCTTCAACCCTTTCATTTCACGGTGCGAGCTATCCGTGGTTCGGATAATGTGATGGCAGACATTCTGTCCAGATGCCCACATGATTCCACTTAATTCTTCTGTCATATATATTTCCTGATAAACGTCGAGGTCTATAACAGTTCTCTACTATAATAATATATCAGCACATATGTTCTCACTTTTTGGGAATTTATAGCATTGTACCATATAATTTCCTTTTTCTGTTACCGATTTTGTTATAACGGAAGAAGGCTTAGTTAGCAATATATATGCCAAAAGTTCACATAGCCACAATTTATATATTGTATTTTGATTACTATATTAAGAAATTTAACATTTATCATAAAGATTTGTGTTATTGATATTTTCGCAGCACATCATTGACGTCTGCGAGATTATGGACATTATGTAACCGTGCAGTATGTCAAGTTCTAACCTACTTTGGAACGAGTTATGTCCATGTCTACGAGGAACATCTAATTAATTACTATAATACATTGTTTCATGATATTATTACATGCTTGTATAATGTACTTTTTGGTTTAAGATGTGTAATTCTCTAATGCGGTATATTAGTATATGACACCGCTGTTTTCATGACACTTCATTGTTTAATACTATGATAATATATTTAATTTCATATAGATTTCTATGAGCATAATTTTGCTTGCATTATGATGTTGCCATCACTGTGGCGTATGTTTGTGGCACCTCCCTGGAATATGCGTGTACACTTAGGGAAATATTTTCTCTAAGGATCTGAGATAAAATCTCAGCTATCGCTCCATGTGTCGAGCTAGCCTCATATTAGGCATTATATCCGCGCATCATACGTGCGTTAGGAGCCTGTTGTTTCTGGCTCTGGGATGCAAAAAAAAAGTTTCATTTTTTTCCCCGGGGGGTGCGGTAATCTGCTACGCACAGAATTTTTCTAAGACTGTGTGTAATTAATCTGTCTGAATTGTACACTTTAAATTTTTTGGTCGAAGGTGTATAACCCTTGTTGGACTGTAGTTACATTTTTACAATAGGGGTTACCTTTTCTTATGTCTTGACTCACCGGTCCATTTTTTCGATCGATGTCAGGTCATTCTCCTTATATGGTAGTATCGGTCAACTGTTTCTTGGAATGATTGAAACCAGAGTTGATGTTATTCCCTGTCCGTATAAGGCGTGATTGTGGTCATATCTTTTTACCTGGAATGTCTCATACATCGTCCCGTTTTGAGTCTTACTCAGGTGTATGCGTTCTGCGCATGTCTGAACTTTAGGGGAGTTGGAAAAAGTCTTCCGGTCGGGGAGTCTACAAGATGTGTTGAAGCAGAGAGGACGCATTTCTGCGTCAGTGATTTTGATAGGGAATTTGTAGTCCTCTAGTGAGTTAGTTTAGCTAACGAGATCTTTCCCTAGATGATTCGAAACGCCTGGAGGCGTATGTTTTGTGGTGTTGATTTCGAAGCAAGGTAATACCCTCCTTATGTTCAAATCTGTAATCTATTTTGATGTTTGACATTGGTCGTTCTCTGCTCACTTACCAGTTACAGATAGGAGAGGTTCTTCTACTAGAGATTACACCTCAGGTATCTTCATACCTGAGATTGATATATACACGGGTCACTCTAGGCTCAGAGAACATTTTCTATGCTCTATGAACTTCGCTATGCCAGCGATTGCACCTACGTCGAGGTTAGACTTAGGAATGCTTGTAAAGGTCAATTTGACCTGTACTCCTGAAACGTCATTCTCGTGCGGTCAGTGATAGACTTATGATTTTGCACATCTGATCTGCCAGCATCAGAGAGGAGTATTGTTATACTTATGTACATTGGTGATATGAAGCTGAGGCTGTAGTAAGCTGGGATTATCTATAGCTCATAGAATATAGGCAAGATCCATTGAAGAACTTTTATGTATGCTGAATACCATGAACTGTCGTGTCTATGACTTATGTAAAATGGATGTAACGTATCTGTCATTGTGGCGTCAAAATAAATGATGGAAACGTCAACAGCAGTTTCACACTTTTATGACTTTCCATGTCATATCTCACGTTTGTAGATCTGTGAAACTACATCACATCTACACTCACAGCAAGCAACAACAAACCAGACAAGACACCTTACACTTCAGCCTATAATATCCCTGGTGTCTATAGGGGTGGGACTTTACTTGGCTACATTTCAGCAACGACTTTGGACTTATAGCTGCAACGTCCATAGTGGCCAGATTTGTGGCTTATCATCTTAAATCCACCCTTATCAGTCAGCTCATTGACTTTTCCCAGGGTGGGAAAGCATCTAACAGTTTACGTGAGCTAAGCTTTTAAGTTAGGCTGACTTTATTAGCTGAGGGCTTGTGTACGCCCAGGAAACATTGCATTTTGATGCATCCCGCTGTTTCAGCGGTAACATATTATAGTCAAGGTCTGACCCACCTTGCCTGCTAGTCACAGAGGCTAGTTAAACTTATAGGCCTGCTACCTTAAGGCCTGTTGCATGCAAGCAACACATCTGATGAACTCATGTCAGGAAAGAGTTGGTTAACTCGTTTATCAACACCCGCAAGCAATGCGGGGTATTTTTGCTGAGGCTTGTTTGGAAGGGAACTTAGATTGTGATCAACAATCGTGTTAGGCCCAGCTTACTGACTTGGGATATATGATGCTATCCATGTACTATCGTCATGTCTACATGTTCCTGAGTCTTGTTAAATGATCATGTCTACAACGTTCCTGAGTCTTGTTAAATGCTCATGTCCTGATGTCGTCGTACTACATTAAAGTTTGAGAAAAAGTCAGTTGCTGTTACAACCTTCACTGACTTCCACTTGTGATTGAGTGTGAGTACTGAGCCAGACTTTAGAACTGTACATCCATTCGCGTATCTTACATCTACACTCATACTCTATGTCAACACTGCACTTTGCCAGCGCCTCAACACTTAACGAACAGGCTGACCTACATTCACGTTCCTGCACTGCCTGGGTTGACCTGACCTCTACACTTACATACACAGTGCTGTACCCTTCGTAATTGTAAACAAGTAAACGGTCAGCTGCTTTATGATAAGGTATCTAAGTGACTGTACCAGAATTTACACCTTATCAGGGAGGCAATACCGTCACAAGTGAGTCCAGAAAAACGGGACACGTGGCTAGAATCATTTGAATTATGTGTGCTTTTTTATAGTAATTTCCATAATTTGATTGTCCATACTACTGTCCAACTTTTCATTCCTAGATTTTCTAGGAACTCTTTATTTGTTTTATTTTCTTTTAGACAGGCTTGCCCCATTCTTCTATATTTCCACACCCCAAAGACCCCAATTCCATACCACATTAAGAATTAAAGAAAAGAATGACATTGGAACGAAAAGCCAGTACCATGGTGGCCAGTTAAATGTACGGAAATTCAAAAACTAAAGAAAACAAGCTCTTCGGGAATACAGAAAGAATAGATCCAAGATAACTTAGATATTTCTAAGAAAAAAAGAAACGAATCAAACAGAATAATACTTAAGTCAAAAGAAAATCATTGGAAAAATTTCTGCCAAACACTGAACCTTCTGCAACTAACTCTGCAACAGATGTGTGGAATAAGTTAAACGCCTTCAAAGCAGAAGTAAACATATGATAATACCTCATATAAAAAGACCTGAAAGGGCAGACTGGGAGAAAGCAGAGGTGCTGGCCAGATACTATCACATAGTTAGTTCTATGGGAAAAACTAGGACAGGCTGAAACCTACAGAAGAGTAACACTTTTTAAAAAACTCACTAAAGAAGTACCTGAGAATACTGAAAATGTATCATATTTAAATGCAGATATTAAAATGGAGGAACTTGAAAATGCAGGAAAGGAAAAAACAAACACATCATTAGAGCATGATATCTTGAGCAACGAAATCTTGAAACAAACATTAAAAAGTACCAAAGAAATTGTATCATCGCTGCTTAACAACATTTGGAATACAGGATATATTCTTAAGATATGGAAAACAGCAGTAATTATTCCAATACTAAAACCAGAAAAAGATGCCCATGATTCCAGTTCACACAGACCAATTTCTTTAACGCCCCATCTAGGTAAAATATTACAAACCATAGTAAATAAAAGATTAAAGTTTTATCTGGAAAAAAAATTATATAGTCAAACTCAGTCAGGATTTAGGAAGAACAGATGCACTAAAGATCAGATAATTAAATTGGAACGTGAAGTAAAGTCAGGATTTCAAAAGAAAGAAACAACTATGGTAGTATTTTTAGATATAGCTAGGGCTCATGATGAATGCTGGAGAGAGGGTGCTCTCTTTAAAGTGAAGAAGATAGGAGCATCCGGTAAAATATATAATTATTTAGATAACTTCCTGCAAGAAAGATATTTCACTGTTCAGGTAAACAATGATAGATCATAACCGTATGAACAACAAAATGGAACACCCCAAGGATCAGTAATATCTCCTTCAATTTTTACAATAATGGTAAATGATATAGGTGAAGAATTTTATTAAATGAAAAATAAATTGTCACAGTTTGCAGATGATGTTGCTATTTGGAGAATTGGGAAAAATCTGCCAAAATTACACAAGGATCGACAAAAGCAAGTAAATAAAGTATGTAAATGGATAACAAATAGGGATTTCAGCTGAATGTAAATAAATCAATCGGAATGATCTTCAGTAAATGTGGGATTGTTAAAAATAAAATAATAGACATAAATATCCAAGGGTAAAACATTAATACAGCGCAAACCACTCGATATCTAGGAATGACATTAGACCAACAACTAAACTGGAATAAAAGCATAGATAAACTAATGAAGTCTTGCAGAAGATTGACTAACTTGTTAAAATGTTTGAAAGGTAATGGATGGGGTGCAAGCACTAAGACAATGCTTACGTTTTATAATTTTTTTAAAAGGAAAAATAGATTGTGTATAATATATGACTCTGCTGCACACAGTAACAAGATTAAATTAGACAGAATTCAGCATCAAGCTTTATGTACAATATCAGGTGCAATCAGATCAACATCAATGGGGGCTCTAGAGGTGGCTTTAGGAATTATACCCTAGGAATTACAGAGAAAGGAATTTTAGTGTAAATTACATGAACAAAGTTATGTTAGATAAATCTCACCCAGCATATGTTGTTCGTCCATCACGGGTGATAAACAGTATTTAACACGAACACATGTTAATATATAGTGACTGGGAATGTGAAGGTCTGATGCTGTTCTTAAATGCATGTGACTTTAAACAGATGAAAGTCAATTAAATATCTGGTAAAGTTCGTTATATAACTAGAACCACCAGGCCTTTACACCCCTCCACTTTAATATTATTCTTGTTCATAGTTTCTTCTTGATTTTGTTTGTTTGTTTGTTTGTTTTTTATTTTATTATTTAACGTATAGGCCTAAGCACAATTGTGAGTATCCCTATTTTCAAATGTGATGCCACTTTCTCATGTCGGCAGTTGTTCATAATATTTGTAATTGAAAACAATATATATCCTAATTATAACCCATCAGAGGTTGAACGGGATTTCTGATTATCTTCATTAATATAAAAAAAAGAAAAAAAAAGAAAGGGTGATGAAGACCACTCTGTTCATCCAATTATTTAGGAATATGTTAGGTTAGTCTATGGGTACGAAGGTGACTGATGAGCCCGATGCGGGCCTGGAAAGATCTCGGACAGTGTGGGCAGGGAATGTTTGCTTCATGTGAAGGTTTTATTTCACGGTCCTTTCTAGCTTGTCTCCGCTGTTCCGCTGCTGCTCTTCTGGATGATTCGCATGCCGCTGCACCTTTACGAAGAGATGTGCGCCAAGCAGTTCGGTCTTGCGCAGCAGCTTCCCATGTGTCTGGGTTTATGTCAAAGGTTTTCAATGACGTCTTTAACGTGCCTTTGAAGCGCTTCTTTTGGCCACCATGGGAGCGTTTACCTTTCTGCATCTCACCATAAAAGAGTATCTTTGGCAGTCGATGGTCTGGCATGCGGACTACATGACCTGCCCAGCGAAATACTGGTGGAAATTGTTAGGAAAGAAAAATACTATAGAAAATATTAAAACATCAGCCACAAAATATAAAACAATTATCAAAGGGACATACATTTACTGTATACCACAGATGGATCAAGAGAATTAGGGCTGCATCAGAATAGTATCAATACTAGGGATACCAGCTCTGTCAAGAACGGCGGTATCCGGGATCTTGTCTTGCCATTTGATGTTCATTATCTTCCTGAGACAGACTGTTTGGAAGTGGTTTCAGCATATACAGCTTTTACCAAATGTCAACTAGCAACACAGGAGGTCAATCCAATATAACCAATAGATACCCAACAGGATGGAAGTGTGTGGAGGAAATTGCCCACCTAGGTACTTTAATTACTTATAACAGATGTGAATACGGGCCGGTGGTTCCACCCTGGGAGATCTAGAAACCAGTCACCGGCTACCACCTTACAGAAATAGTTAGGAAAGAAAATAATATAGAAAATATTAAAAACACAGCCACAAATATATACAACAAATATCAAAGGACATCATTACTGTATACACAGATGGATCCAAGGGAGAATTAGGCAGATATAAATCGAAAGGAATATATATATATATATATATATATATATATATATATATATATATATATATATATATATATATATATATATATATATATATATATATATATATATATATATATATATATATATATATATATATATTCCAATACGTAAAATTGCAAAAGAATATAGTATCGCAGAATTAACATCCATACGAAGAGCACTAGAAATATTCTCTAATACCCTCCCAAGAAATTAACAATTTTAACAGACACTCTTTCAACAATTCAAACACTAAGAAACTTACGAGAATATAGTAAACCTGATATAGCAGAGAAGATATTTCTGGCTACTACATACTTATATTCCAGAGGATGTTCAGTCTTAATAGCTTGGATACCTTCACATGTTGGCATAGAGGGAAATGAAAAGGCAGATAAAGAAGCCAAGAAATGTGTATCTTATAAAAAATATGATACATGTAGGGATGAGTTAATCAAAGATTATGAGCTTAAGTAAAGAATTAATAACGGATGAATAGAAAGCAGAATGGGATAAAAATCTGAAAGGAAGACATGCATATTAATTGTTCAAGGCTCCAACAAGAAAATGTTAGATATCTAGGGAGTTGAAAATTCCCAGTAATAAGAAACTTCTCAGATTGCAGCTAGGGATAGGCTATTTCAGAATAGAAGAACCTTACTGTGCAGGACGTCTTCTAGACAATAATACAGAACATTCCTTGTTACAATGTTAAAGGTATAAACAAATGTGGATCCCAATTATTTTTCATACATTATTTACCCAGGCATATAAAAGAGGTTACGAATAGAAAGACCTAGGGAACTATAAATAGTAGAAGAGGTTCATTCATTCTTACCCTCCAATTCCCAAAGAGCATAGGCCTTCAACAGACATGCTAGGGAACTGCATCATCTCAAGATTACTAGTCAAAAAATACCTCAGAACTCTCTTCCATGTGCTTCTTGTTACTACCTCTGCCTCTCTTGCAATCAAGGAGACTGCCTTGTAAATCCAAAGTCTATCCATCGCCATCGTCTTATATAGTAATTGGGGGAACTGCATAATTGTCAAAAGTTCACGTTGGTAACCTTGTCAAAGTTAATATATAGTAATTTGGAATTTGAAGGTCTGATGATGTTCTTACAATACATAAGACTTATAGCAAGTGAATGTCAATTAAATATCTAATCGGAAACACCAGGTTCTTTACACTCATCCCCCTGAATATCATTTTTGTTTGGTGTTTTGGTTTGGTTTTATCTCGTTTTTGTTTATTTGGTTTTTTTTTAAATTTTGTTTTCTACATACACCTAAAATTGGTAATTTTGATTTGCTCTATTTACAATGATTTGACAGATGTGATGCCACTTTCACGTATCGGCAGTTATTCTGGTCATTTGGAATTCAAAACAATATATATCCTAATTATAACCCATCAGAGGTTGAACGGTACATTTCTCATCATCAAATTATTTTTAAAAAAGTTCTTTCCTCTGATTGCGTGATCATTATTCATGTTTCTACACCATACAATAATGAAGAATATATATATAGCATTTGACGATTCTCAGTTTAAATTTGTGAGGTAGTTGTTTAAATTGTTAGGTGTTAGTTTTTTGTCTCATGTTGTTGAATGTAACTTTGGCCTTTTCTATTCTCTTCGTGATTTCTGTTTCGTATTTGACATCACGAGTATAGAGCCGGTTATTTTAAGTTTTCTCAGAGATATAAAAGTCTTAACTTGCCTATTTAATTATTCTAGGGACGTTAAAAATACTTACTTCTGCTGTTTTATTGGGCATGACAAACTATTCAACCCCCCCCCCCCCCCCACCCCACCCCCCTTTTATACACACAACTCATTGACATTAATATCTGCATGTCTTTATCAATCTACACTTTACAGGACGTGTGCAAATTCCCAAAATGTTTCACAGGAAGGTGTGCAAACAGGGAGTAAGATGAGATTTATTTATTTACTAGCAATAACCCGTCAATATTGACAGGTTTTTAATTATAGTGTGTTGTTTCTGTTACATGTATTACAGACGGTACTATTACCACTGTGGTCATTTCATTGCAGGCGACCGTCATTAGATATTTGTAGTGAAAATTATATGGATGCATTAAATATGAAGACATGGAGTAACCTTCCTAAATGACCTGTGGCGCAGTGATAATGATCTATTGGATCGTAAATTGACGAAATAACTAACATTTCTTTTATGACAACATGTCTCGTAATTGTTCGTGTATCTTTTAAAATCTTGACTTGCCATGATCACACTGTTCATGACACCGTCATTTGCGCACATATAAGGGAAACAATACAATTATTGTATAACTTTCAACCGCAGTTGCACCCCCTTAGCTGTGGTAAAAGTTAATGTACTCTCTCGAAAATAGAAAAAGTGCGCAAATGACGGTTTGCAAAATGTGGCTGACCGACCGACGTACTTACGGCGGGTATTATGGTATTGAATTTTTTTACCACGATGAATAATATCCCGTTCAACCTCAGATGGGATGTAATTAAAAAATACGAGCATGTTACCCGTCAAAATATGACGGGGAAATAATTATGTTGTTCTCTATTTGCTGTATGTCCTGATGGCGGTACTAAATTTCCCTGTGGTCATATCATTTATTTCCATTTTGCTTCACAAGTACGAAAACACAGGAAACAGTGGCACGAAATCATAGAAGCTTCATATCAAAGATGACAATCATAATTAATTATTTTGAATTTACCGCATTATATATCCTAATTATAACCCATCAAGGGTTGAACGGAATATTTTGTATTTAAAAAAAAACCAAAAGAGATATCATCGGAGTAATGAGGCTTCACTGGTGAAATATACAATTATATGATGGAGACACTTATTCATAATTACCCGAACTGCTTCATATAAATGGGAAAACAAATCATCCATAAATGTTGTCACCGAAAAGCAACAGGGGCATTTTAAAAAAGTGTCTGTGCAAATAGAGTATTTTGGGAAAAAAAGAACTAGTACAGTCCCCGCTCGGAACGTTTATGAACAGATTGCGACTTTGGTTGGAAAATATGGGACAGGACATTAATCTAAGGCAATTCTCTAAGAAAGGATATTATCTCCATGTTTAAATAAAATGTTCAATTGCCGATTTGCATAAGTGATATCATATCGCTTGTCCAATTATTGTAAATAGATACAATCTAAATTTCTACATTTTTTGTGTGTGTCTATCGCTGTTATTACCATAAAATGGTAGTATCATCATACTTTTCATGCTGTAACACTTCAACATCAAATAATATAAACAAAAACAAGCAAACACAAAAGAACAAAGAAAGAAGGGAGGGGTGTAAAAGCTTGAGGTGTTTAGTTTGATATTTAACTAACTTTCATTTGTCATACGTAATATATTTTATAAGAAAATCCAATCCCTTTTCCCAGAAGCCAATATAGAATAATTTTCTTCTGGTTAAAAACAGTTTGGCTATATTATGCAGTTCGCTATGTCTGTCTATTCTTAACAACCATTCTTCGTTACATTTGCCGAGGGTATCGGCGACAGACCATGATCCCCATAGCTCCCGCGATAATTCTGGTTTGTTGCAAATGTAACGAAGAAACGTGGATGTAGAAGGAGAGATAGGAGAGAGAAGAGGAGAGAATACCGATAGGTCTGTGATCCGTGGTGAGAAATCAGGTTGTGGGCTTCTCTGCTAGGGTAAAGGGAAGAATCGTCGCAGAACATAGCGGGGGCTTACAAGATTTCAACTTCCAGCATGAGAATGGAGGTAGAGGCAGCTAACTAAAACTTCATTCACAAAGGCAGTCATTGTGTCAGACTCTTAGTTCATGCTTCGAAAAGTTCAAAATGGTTTGCTACTGCATGAATGGAAAAAAATTCATAGAAGCTTCAAATCTACAGTAGCTGGTGTGGTTCTACTGTCCTGGTCATGCAGGGGTACGCGGTAATGAGAGAGCTGACAGACTAGCATCGAGAGCACCAACAGTTCGAACACTGGATATTGATAAGGGAGGGATACTGAGCACAATTAATGATGGCCTGTTAGAGAATGGCACTGCAATAGATGAATCATCAAGGTTAAGACTGTTGGAGTTTGGCATCAAACATAAGGCTGGCGTAAATGGACGTATGAGAGGATGAATCCGCCGTGGATACAACCAGCAAGCTACAGGAACAGTTATCATTCACACTCTGCGATAAATACTGAAGGAGACTGAGCAACTATGGGTCATCTACGCTTAATAAGTGCTTAAAGCAAAGATTATGAAATATTTAAATGACTAGCAATAACCCGTCAAACTTGACGGGTTTTTAATTATAGTGTGCTGTTTCCGTTCCCGGATGAGCAGATAGAAGTACATTCTTAGAGTGTTTTTGGTTTCTTTCCATTATACAGTGTAATCAAATTGTTCATGAACACCGTCCTTTGAACGCTTTTCTTCGTTGATTGTAACTATTTTCGGGAGATTATGTATAATGGAAACAATACAATTTTTCAACACGGTTGCATTCCTCAGCTGTGACCAACGTACACGCGGCAAGAATTGTGTTATTTTAGATTCAATTTGAAAGTTCTTTGATGACAACATTTCGCGTGAAAGTGCGTGGGCAGCCATCTTATCATCTTGATCATTATGTGTCAAACTGTTCAAATACAATTCACTTTGGTATGTTATTGGATCATGCACACCAATTTTTACGCACTTTTTCTTTGTCGAGCGCTACTAATTTCGTGAAAGAATAAAATAAAAAAATAAAACCAAAGTATTTGTTTTATACAACACTAAATAAATATTAGACAAACATAAAGGTATGTTTTCAGGCACTCGTAGGAAATAAAGAAGTAGAAAACTAGACAACAGAAAAACAACAGACGTGAGTGACTTACCCAGGACTCGAACCCAGGACCTTCCGTGCGACAACCCCGCCTAGCTATGCAAGCGAAACACACTATCCTCCCTGCCATCTAGGCATCATCAAAAAATGATGCTTCGATGACGGGTCATTAGCGCGAGCCGCAACACACAACACCGGAAATTTACCATGGGCAGTCCAGCCTAAGAATGACGCAATCACTTCTGTTGTTCCCCTATTATACAGTATAGGCCAGACTACACAAGACAAAGACCATAATACTGTGTCTAGTAAATGATAGAAGACTAAGAACAGCAAGTACAGGACAGAGGGTAGGTTTTGGTATTGTATAAACAGGTATAACACAAAAGGAAGGGAAACCCGAGGCCTGTAAACAGTAAATAAATATTAGACAAACATAAAGGTCTGTTTTCAGGCACTCGTAAGAAATAAAGAAGTAGAAAACTAGACAACAGAAAACATATCTTTATGTTTGTCTAATATTTATTTACTGTTTACAAGCCCCGGGTTTCCCTTCCTTTTGTGTTTTATACAACACTCACGCCGCGCAAGTTGCACACTGTGCGTTGCGCATTTTTTTTTTTCTGGTGCGAGTTACTATTTCGAGCGAGTCCGACTGACGTGCCATAATAATAATAATAATAAATTCTTTAAGCACCAAACACGGCGCATAAGGCAGAAACCAGTGCTCTCCAGGTTGTTCGTTGTGACGCCACTCCTCTTAGCTCTTGCACATTATTTAGGCCCAACGTTCTTCCATGTTTACTGTCGAGCCTGGTTCTGTTTCGGTAACAATCGCTTGTTTTTACGATAGTGAATTGTTAACTCTCTGATCAACCCTCCTATCCAACCGACCGATTCGAGGGTTTCGAGGTCAGTTATAGGAAAATATCTACACCACTAGATACTCTGGTGTATCTTTTAATTATGTAATCGGTAATTATGTTAGTGTATAAATGTATATATCCTTATAGCACTGATTCTTTAAGTAGGACTTCTTGTTTTGTTATTTCATTTTCTTCTTTTGATTTTTATTGATTGCTAAATTTCTTTTCCTGATCCTTTTTGGGGGGGGGGGGGGGGGGGGGGGGGGGGGGGGGGGGGGGGGGGGGGGGGGGGGGGGGGGTGGGGGGGGGGGGGTAGTTTTTTTTTGTTTTATTATTTTTATTTTTTCCGCATGTGCTTTTCATCCTGTTAGTATTTGCAGTGTCTATATTATTTTTCTTTTATCTGTCTATATTTCTTGTCTTTGTCACCTGTTTGTAACTGTGGCTGACGAAGGGTGAACCCCGAAACGTCTAGTGTTTCATGTCTACCGTTAATTTGTAAAACTATTTCCATACCATTTTATTTTTTAATTTAGATTTTTAAAGAAGACATTGCAGGTTGTCTAAGACCAGAGAGATTTTCCCCCGTTCTGAGTTTTATATTTTTATTCGTTTTATTATTGACGTTTTCCAAATTGATTAATTAGTGTCTTTATATCTATACACATGAAATAGAAGAAACAAATGTTAAGTTTGGAGAATAAGCTAAAGATTATTTCAATAACTGAAGCAGTTGAAAGTGCGTTAGCCATAAGACACACATTTAGAATTAACGAATCCATGGTGCGCACTATTCGCACAAAAAGGAGGCTATCAAGGCTTCTATAGAGCAGACTAAGTCTGCCACAAAAGCCATAAGATACACGTGGAACCCGCTGTTGGTGCACATTGAATCATTTTTGCTGATCTGAATCGAACAAAATTTGGGACCAAAAGATGCAGCAATAGAGAATGCAGTCAGCGACCCACAGCTTGACTGCTTGCATCAGGGTCAGCGAACCAGAGCTGACCAAGACCGTACTCCACCTCCACGTGGTGGTCCTGGAAACAGTCTGCAGCAGTGCAGTCTGGCTGAGCGAGTACGGATCGAAGAGGGAAGGAAAACCCGGTCCCAAAAAATGCCGTGCTGAAGTCGGATGTGTCGACCGAAAGGTGCAGATATCACAGCTACGGCGTAAACAGACACAACGCAACCACCGTCCTTTTCAGGGCGAACGAGGAAGAAGAACACAATTTTATTTTTAAAAGGCACACTCCAATGATAGTTCTATAATATTTATTATAACATGTTTACACTTTTAATGTATCACACAACTGCAGTAATAACAAAAACTTACAAGGTACTTATTTATTTCAAAATATATGTTTTAGTCACGTTTGATTTGCAGTTGCTTGCATATTTACATTAATTTCAGTATATACAAAACGTACATATGATAAATAACGCGCTACCAGAGACCGGAGCCTAACCCATCTGTTGAATGTATAGATTGCTGGATGTTGTATTGGTTGTGGTTTACTGGCGCTGGTGGAATGGCCACCGCTGTAGAATGGTGGTATTACAGGGTGCTTGTGGTGTGATGAAGATCAGGAGTGGCCGACGTGGTGTGTGAGTATATAAACAAGTCACTGAGCACGCGAATGGGTGTGGTTCTAATGTAGACAGTGATGATCACACACCAAAAATACACATATAATATTGACGAACTGTAGAACGCCTGTGGTACATTTTGTGTACGATTTATTACACTACAGTACGAAGACGCTGACATCGAATACACACACTATCAGTTGGGCAAAGTTCAAGCATGTCATAGGCATAACAAAAATGTTCAATACTTCTATAACATCAATGGCTCTTGAGCAGCCGGCATATATCGTGGTGTTAGTAGCATGATAATGATTTCTCGCTACCCTCTCTATCGAGATAAGCCAGGTAAGACTCTGGCAGAATTAAGCTGCATAAATGCCGAGCTCCAAATACGTAATATCCGTTATATTTCTTCCGACACAACCAGTCATTTAAATCTTTTGGCGGTAAAGACCGCACGAGTGCCGGGCTTAAAATATGTAAATCTTTCTCTGGGTTCCTTTTGACAAACAAGTCATGCAAACCTTTTGGCGGTAAAAACCGCACGAGTGCCGGGCTTCAAATATGTAAATCTTCTCTGGGTTCCCTTTGACCAACAAGTCATGTAAACCTATTGGCGGTAAAGACCGCACGAGTGCCGGGCTTCAAATATGTAAATGTTCATCTAAGCTACAAAATAGAGTCAAAAGTACTTTTTACCTTTTACAGCAATCCAGGAATAAAACACTTAATATTCATCATCTTCTTGGCACTCAGAAACATCGAGAAATATCGGGGAAAAATCTCAAACATATTCTAACACTCAGAAAACTTTATCCCCGATCACACGGGCAGAGGAAAATACAGACTGACCACCTTCTCAGCCGAAAACGCCCAGGCGACTGTTTTACAAGACCCAGTCCACCGGTCCCACGCAAATCATTGCGCATGCCCAGATAGTCGCAAGCCCTAAGTTGAACTCACACGGGACCAGTCCAGAGCTTTTCCTGGAAACCGATCTATAAAACTCCTTAAATGGACAACTTGTCAAGTCAAGGGAAGATAACAACTAAATCTAACTTATACCAAAAAGATACAACCAGTAAGTTCCCTTAGACCACAGATAACAAGAAAACATCCCTGGCTTAAAAACAGACTGACCGTAAGAGTCTACCGCAACCCCCCGGGGAAAAAATGATAACTTTTTTTTTAAAAAATACATCGAACAAATGAAGGTGGTAGCTCCATTTCCTATGGCTTATAGCTCCATTCACGCGAATGAACCGAAACCTCGCGTACATCGGGCGCTGCGTGCACATTGTATTTGGTATTCGAAAAACGGATGCCGCATGATAGATGGTGATGTGCTGTTTCAATTAAAGTGTTTCTTCAAACAGCTAGGTTAGCGAGTCTTTTTTTTTTAAACAGATCTAGTAATAACCAACTTTATTGTGAGATTTACATTAGGGGTGTTTATTCTTCTTCTTCGTACATTATCTTTTAATTTTAATTTTTTTTAAATTTATGAAGAAAAATATCCCGTTCAACCTCTGATGGGTTATAATTATGATATATATTGTTTTCAATTCCAAATAATATGAACAACTGCCGATATGAGAAAGTGGTATCACATTTGTCAAATCATTTTAAATATGGACAATCACAATTGTGCTTATATGTTAAATAAATAAATAAAATTAAAAATTAAAACAAATCAAAAAAAAATTAAGAAGAAACTCGGAACAAGAATAATATTAAAGTGGAGGGGTGTAAAGGCCTGGTGGTTCCAGTTATATAACTGACTTTAACAGATATTTAATTGACTTTCATCTGTTAAAAGTCATATTCATTGTAAGCAAGCATCAGACCTTCACATATTCCCAGCCACTATATATTAACGTGTTCGTGTTAAATATTGTTTGACTATATTATGCAGTTCCCTAGGTCTGTCTATTCTTAACACCTCTACTATATTTATAGATCGGATGTTCTACTTGAATATTTTAAAAGAAAGCAGTGGTCGGTTTGAGGCTATTTATATCTCTATAGAGTTTTTCCAGGAATAGTACTGATGACTGTCATATGTGCTTTCTGTGTTGCACATAAGTTAGGAATCTTTGAAGCAGATGTTCAGCAGTCATTTTATCGGTGTTACGGTTACACTACTGCAGTACGTTGAATTTGTTGGGGTGATTAACCTTATTTAATTATTTTTTATTCAGAGGTGAATATTTCTGGGCAGAAGTGATGATCACTGCGACCAACTTATATTCATTTATGACTTTAAAATCATAAAACAAGTAAATGCTAAAGTAAGTTTTAGATACCACTTTTATTGTTATTACAAAATGCACTAAAAAAAGATCCGAAAATGTAGGTTCAGTACACTTTATTAAACAATGCAATTTGGGAGTTGGTGTAGCTAAGATCTATGTCGTCCACTATTAGTTCTAAAGATACCGGGTTCACTACCAGTATAGAGAATATAATTGATGGAATTTTTGTCAGAACCAATGGTTCCTAATAATGTCATACTCCCCGTGATCTCCCGTGGTGCCTGACTGTGTTGTGTCGGCAGAGGAGATTAGATCGTCGGTGTTGGTTGGTACTGGTAGTGTCAATAGAGGTGGTGGCATCTCAAGGTGTGTGCAACTCCTCTTACTTGGATTATGGTCTAGATCAACGCAACCATCGTTGTACATGTAGCCAATCTGCAGTAGTGTCATCGCTCGTACTGCTCTACCTACCTGGAGATCATTACATTCCTGCGTTCCGGCCAAGTGCTGTCGTCATCATGCCCTACCGATGTGCCGTTCCAGTGGGAGCCTACCCATGCTTCTTTCGTGGCCCTAGTACCGCTTGAAGGGATGCCGGTTATCGAAGCCTGCTGATCTGTGTGGTCCTGGAATTTACTGTGCTGAAGAGTGAAGACTGCTGGGTTCCTGAACTGACGTAGTGAAGTGTACTGTGCTTGTATGTTTTACGCATCACCGTGCCATAGGACATAATTGTTATTATCTCGCACATAGACTTGTGAAGAAGACATTATTGTGGATACGGTCGTTATTCTTGCTGTGGACAGCGCTGAGATAACACCGTGAAGAACATTGTGTACGGTTGGATTTTTTCACGTTTGTGGAGACCTGTGTGTGCTTTTCGTCTACCATCATCTGTGTCTGAGGAGCTACGGGGAGGTGCATCGCTGGATCATCAGTTAAGTTATTGTTTGAACATCTGTGTATGATTTGTGTATTTTTGTTGTCTTTTTTGTTCTTCCCTTTAAATTTTTTTCTCTTCCTTCAAATTTTTCTTTTCTGTCTATCCATCTGGGACAATTTATTGTACAGTTCGGTATCTTAGATTAGTGGGACATTTCTGTTGGGGTCGTATTAGGTTAGCATAAGCAATAAGCTTTTTCGGTGTCAACGTCTGTTTCTTGAGGTATTCTTATTTGCTTTTGTTGTTTTTCCTTTCTTTTGTTTTGTTCTTTTCCCTCGTTTTCTTTGTAGAAACTTAGTCTGTGCCTTTATAAGGTGTTAGTTAGTTACGTGGGATCTGTCATTCTGGTATCCTGTCACTTGGGATCATTATTATTATATCCGTAGTAAATCAATTGATATGTTATAGTGTTATGATTGCTTAACTGTTATTTAGTTTGTTTGGATTGGTATGAGTTAGTATGACTAGTTAAGGAGATAGCTCTCAGTACTTCATTGTTAAGTGTAATTGTTGTTCTAGTCTGCTGGGTTTAATATTATATTTGTGAGTTCAAGGGTGGACGGGTGACAAGTTTAATTCTTCCTTTTCTTACTTGTGGGAAAAGATTGTATTAGATTGATTTCTGTTAGGGTGTGGCTGCGTATGTTTAGTGGTGGAATTAGGCAGAAGAGTTTCCTGTAACTGCCCTACTTAACATTCCAAGCTCAGTTTTTGTTAGGCGTACTGGTAGAGTTTGTATTTACGTTGTCTTGTACATTCAGTAATTCTATTGTTGTGTTTAAGTGGTGTGATCTCTCGTTCCTTCTTGCTATCTTGTAAATACGTTAACGGGTATCCCTTGTTTTCGTTTGTTGTCAGTCACGCATTGTATATATCAGTCTATCCCTGCTCTGATCTTGTCTGTCATCCTATCCCTCGTGACTGGTAGTTATCGTAGTGTTGGGTGTGTGTCTTATCATCTGTGGAATATTCTTTTTTTGCCCTTTGTAAACATACTGAGTAGAAATACTGTCAGAGTACAGCACCAGGGTGGGTGCTAGTAAGATACTGTGGTGTAAAAGCTGATTTTTTTGTTCAATTTTCGTGGCGGTGCTACTTACAGTTGTGAGGTGGTATAGTACTAAGGGGTATTATCAGCTAATGAAATACAACTATCGGCTATAGTAAGGATCTTTTCAGTTGTATCTCAGAGACTAAGTGGTCGGAAGGACCAGATCTAAAGAGTAAATATGACTGTAGCCAAGAGGCAGAGAAC
The DNA here is from genome assembly GCA_024509875.1 of Oreohelix idahoensis. NCBI lineage: Eukaryota > Metazoa > Mollusca > Gastropoda > Stylommatophora > Oreohelicidae > Oreohelix > Oreohelix idahoensis. The sequence goes on along the minus strand of JAMPIV010012340.1, from coordinate 50,185 downwards.
GGTCATACTGAATTGAGGGGGGAAGTGGATTATATATACATTGAGGGGTGAATTGGATTATATATACATTGAGGGGTGAAGTGGATCATGAATACATTCATGTGTTTGTACTTTGAGCAGTGATATTGTTATTTATATACCATTACTGTATACTTTGTAAGCAGAGAGTTATCTGTTGATATAAGTAAGGTGTTTATAGTGCATGTGATTGAGTAGTTTCATAGTGAGAATCTATAGCAAAAGAAGCAGAGTTATAGATAATATTGAGTATCTTGAATGTACATCATGGACTTGGAGGGTTTCATTCGGATAGGCAAAGAATGTGGGTACGCTGGGAGAGAACTGATTGATTTTGCAAAGGCAGAACACCAGTCAGAGAAAAATCAAAAAGCTTTGGAGAAGAAAAAGATTGAGAAGCAGCAGGAAGAGAAGAATACGATTGAGAAGCAGAAGCAGGAAGAGAAGGAAAAGATTGAGAAACAGAAGCAGGAAAGAGAGGCTCGCTCTGAAGAGTTAGAGCTCAAAAGAAGAAGTTCGAAATACAAGAAAAGAAGATGAAAGAGGATAGAGAGTTAGAATTAGAAAAGGAGAGAATGAGATTAGCCCTAGAAGAAAAACAATGCTGGTAGAAGCTGAAAAGGAAATACAATTAAAGGGAATAGAAGCGGGTGCGAGTGGTCAGAACTCGACTCCGAGGGAGTCTCACCGTCCCTTTAGGCTGCGTCTGAGGAATTTTAATGACACAATTGATAGCTTAGATTTTTTTTACTTGAGAGGTTCGAGGCCGAATGCTTGGCCTGGAAGGCCAACAGAGACGAGTGGTCATCTCTGTTACCCACATTGCTAGTGGGGCATGCGATGGAGACTTTTTATAGGAGTACGACAAGGTGAAGGAACGGTTGCTCAGGAAGTTCCGTCTGACGGCTGACGGGTACTGCACGCGGTTTAGAAACACTATGCCAAGTGCAGACCAGGACTTCGAGGACTTCATCTCGAAGATCAAGCTTCTGCTGAATAGATGGATCGAGTTGGAAGGAATTCCAAAGGACTTTAATGGCTTGGTTGATCTAATGCTACGGGACAAAGTGTTGTCGTCCTGTTCTACTGAGTTGGTAGCATTTTTCCAAGAGCGCCAGCCAAAGGACATTGAGTCCATGGCACAGTTGGGCCATCATTATGTCCTTGCCCATCCGGGCAAACATATCCATCGTTCTGGTCTGTCTGACGCCTTAGTTGCAGGTGTCGGCAAAGTCCAGCGACAACCATGGCAAAATCAGTCAGGCGGTGCAGACAGCTACCAAGAGCAGAAGGACGATAGGCCATCCCGTCCCTATCAACCACGCAGAGGGAATTACGTTGACTTCCGATCGCATCGGAGTGGCCGATCGAACTGGCACAACCGACAGTGGAGAAGCGATAGTGACGGAGAAGAGCGCCAAATGCGTAAGTGTGACAGATGAAAATTTAGCAACCCTGACTGATCACTTTATTCTCACCGGGGGCCCTCACTATTTGGGTTCACGCAACGATCGAATGTAGATTTCCCTCGCTGGCTAATGAAGCATGCACAATTAAACACGTGGAAGCCAGGTCTCTCTATTGCCATCTGTCCGATTCCTAGTTTAGCCACGCCTCCTGTCTTTGTTTCAAGCACTAAGAACTCAGATATTTAGATTCATAAACTGTCTTTCATTTTAAAAGGGGTTTTACCTGCTGTCAGGATTACGTCAGCACGTCAGCGCCAGGTCACTGAAGCACGGGAAGGGCGGAGCAACGGGCTTTTGTAGCTCCCTAAGAGAGAACGGGCTGTTAATGGCAGGCAAAAGGGGCGATAACTTCATTTAACGGCAATCTCTTTGATTACGTCTCCTGAGCTACACAGAGAGCCACATAAAAAGAGAATTTGCTCGTGGCAAGAATCTAAGCGAGCGGTTCTAGTGTGAATTTGAGCTTTCATTCACGGAACGAACAGCAAAATCCCCCAAATTGGACGAGAGGTGTTAAATTTCGCATTAAGGAACAAGAGTCCAGCGTTTAGTATATATGCCCATCTCTCCGAATTCAGTTTGTCAGTTTGCTATCGGGATTCTTGAATGGTCTAGCGCGCATTTTCGGAGTCTTATTTATCTGGATTTCCTATAGAAATACGTGGAGATTTATTTCAGTTCTTGATTTGCGGTAATAATAGTTATTAGCCACTAAGTGTTTTAATGTGTCAAAGTTCATTATATTTCACTGGGATTTTTGTGTTAATTTAAACGTATTTGTAGACGACTAAATTCTGAGGATTGTGTAGCAGTACTGTCCAATGGCTATTCACACACTAGGCCACACAGGCCATCACTGGTAAACATATGTGTGAATAATGTTATTGTGCAAGGGAACTCTCCGGGCAACGCGGATACTTACAGGTAATAATGTTCTGTTATCTTAAGAGCGCTGATGGATACAATCAGAGCTGTGTCGGGCTTACACAGGTGGCCGACAGGTGTGTGAGTGTATAGGCGTGAGTAAGCGAATGCGTGTAGTCCTAAGATGGGTCAACAATGTTCACACACACTAGCACATATGCAGAAGTCAGGAAATGGGTAAATCCAAGGAACGTTCCACATATTTATTGCTACAAAGTTACAAAGGACATCAGCAACATAACACCGTCAAGAATACAGTTCACGATCAAATATATATGACACTTCAGGTACACATGTGGAGCAGAAAAATCCAATCACAGCGGCTACACAAGTACAGTAGCTAATCTTGGCCACATTATTCATAATGATCATACATCTCTTGGCCACATTATTCATCCACACGGGGAAACTGCATCTCTCGCAGCATACAATAATAATAATTCTATTGTCAGACTCAATGTACTCCCTAGGATTGGGTCAATACAACTCGTGGGAGTAAACACCTTCCCAATAATAATAATTCACATAACGGCCTATCCTTGGCCCGAAAAACATCTTATGAATGTACCTTCTGCAAGAAAAAATCTAAGCCTATATCCTCGGCTTTTATGAAAAGAATCTTAGGAAATATAAATCCATTTCCAAACTATACTTCATGTTTGGGGCACACTGACCATAACACGTCAGTCCCCTTTCTGCAAGCTCTCTCGGCATTCAAATGACCGACAAAAAATTCCCCGCCTTAAAAAAAAACCAGCTCAGCGCGGGTTCCGCCCTGAGATGAATTTCGTTCACCCCGCGCTCTGGACCATTCGATCTAGAACGTTCGCGAAGAAACGCGAAGTTATATTTTAAACACATTAACGGACAACAAGGGAGGTAACAACCATCCGGCCTGTATATACAAGTATCTCATTGATAACTTCCCCTAGACTAGATCCAACTTTAACAGTATTAAATAAACATATAGCTAATTTTGCTGGCTATAAACGTAAAAATTAATCACTCGCGATTTCACAAGTAAGAGATACGATAAATTAATTAGTAGCCGCTAGGCGATTGATAATTGATGTAACACAATTTAATTCTGTTCATACGTGCGTAATTTTCTAAACTACTAGTGTACATATCTCGGGTAAACCCATTAAGATAACTAGACACTCGTGTTTATATATATATATATATATATATATATATATATATATATATATATATATATATATATATATATATATATATATATATATAATTAAATACCGGAGTGGTTAAAATAGTCTTACCTAAAAAATTAATGCGTGTCAGGATATTATTTATAATGTGATTTCATGTTTATCTATTTTTTACATATAGGCTGGTCATACCTGCGTCCTAGCGTTTCTTATGGTCTTACTGACTTTGGTTCTTACACCATCCAGCAATTATTGTGACTAAATCTTTGTGTTGTGACCCTTATGTGGTCCCCTCTCCATCCATGAGAGGAGTAAAACCAAGAACTTTAACAATAAGCGATTTTAAAGTATAACTGGAGAAGAACAATTGTCAGAAGCCATTCCATAAATATTACTGATCTGCTGTGGCAGAATTTATATCATATATTTTTACACATGACAGTAAACGTTTTTTCCTACTGGATTAACCACCTAAAGAAAAACTCAATGGTCATACTCTGCCATCACTCAAAGAACAGCCGAGGAATATCAATTTCCTAAAGTTCTTTTGTTCATCACGCCATAGTGTCTTAGCCACCTGAGGCGAGACCCACCGGACCAATATATCTATACATTAACTCCTGAGGACAGTGCCACCCCCTAGAACCCTTATTCCAAACACGAACTGCAGTGAAAAGAGGAATATCCTGGGGAAAAAATAACGCCTCGATTTCAGCTACTACGGAAAAATAGCCGACAGCAAACCCCGTCAGTCTGGGGCTGAAATAGACAAAAACCAAAGACTATAATTTTGTTAGTACTTGCTAGAGTTTTTTTTTGTTCCACGGAATGCCTGATTCAACGATTGGTAAGTGCAGATGAAAGTGGGCCACTGTATGCGTGCATTGAATGAAGGAAATTACATAACCTTAATTTTATTATTTCTTGCTAACATCAGTATTCTTAATTTCTTTTTTTCTGAGTTTTGTCTTCCCCCCCCTCCCCCAACCTGCTTAGTCACGGGATAGCTTAATAATTAAGAACCTGTTCCTATACCCCTTACTGATTATTGCTTATCCCATTGTTAAAATTGAATACCTCTGATAGTAATTTTCTTTGGGTTTTTTTTCCCTTTACAATAGAGGGGAGGACCAATTGAGATACTATTTTTTCCCACCTTGTCTGTAACTATGCTTTATAAATGTAACATGATTGATGTTGTGTCTTTTGTTTAATGACAATAAATATAATAAACCTTAATTACTGTGTTGGTCAAACCCACTGTCCCAATATATGTTATACGTAGTTTGTATTCACGTTTGTGCATTTGTAGGACCAAATTGGTGTGTGTACATGAGTGTAGGGTAAATTGCAAAAATTTTTTAGCATAGAGTAAGTGCGTCTGCAGTTAAATTAATGTCGTAAGATAGGCTGGATTAGAGCAACTACTCGATTCAGAGACTGTCCTTCCTCTTACCCTATCACCCTCGTGAAACTGCAATCTATTTCTTACCCCTTATTCTCACAGAGTTATCACTATCACCTCTGCTCGGACGGGACCATAAATTTCTAAGACCTATCACATCAAAAATTACGACAGTAAGCAAGTGCGCTTTGAGGAGTCTCGTGACGAAGATCGGGCGTACTATAAAACTAAACATTCCAAGCGGAGGAATGGGTCCGTTGATAGCCGATCATCCGACTCCGATTAGTGGTCTTCACCAGTTAGCAGTCCCAGCAATAGTCCAAGTGAGGAGTCAAAAAGAGAACGCAGATGTTCTAATTGTAATGGCAGGGGTCATTATGCGAACGTGTGCACTACCCCTATTGAACACGCGAATTCCGCATTTGTGTTGGACACAGTCAACAATGAGGACTGTGTGGGGTGTCGTCCTCTATTTAATTCGGGCGAGAATATAGTGTTACACTGTGGGCATACGGTATCATGTCTGTCAGCGGTCCATGAGACTGGCAAGGTGGCACTCCACAAATGTGTGGTGGAGAAGAAACCGGTCTCGGTTTTGAGGGACACTGGTTGCACCACAGTCGGGGTACGTCGTCGGTGCATCGACGAATCCTGCCTTACATGCAAAACTGTGAAGTGTATCACGTTTGGGGGCAAAGTTGAGTCTTACTCCCAGGCGTGTATTAATGTGGACAACCCGTTCCTATCAGGGAGAGCGAACGCGTTTGTCCTCGAGAATCCTGTTGCCGATTTGATCATCGGTAATGTACGGGGAGTGCATAACGCCACGGGAGGTGCTGGAGCAGTAGCTCAGCAACACCGAAGTCCCGAGGCGGACGATCAGGTGGTCGAGGTATCACCACATAAGAAGAAAGTGCATCTGAGACGGGGTTCGCGGCAGGTGCCCATTAATACTCACAGTCCGATGCCGAAGGATATGAATAGGAACAGTAGAGGCATATCTGAGGGCCTGATAACTGGTGACCGCAAGGTATGGGCCCGCAATATCCCCCGAGTGCTAGCTGGCGCACACTCAGACGTGCGTTTAATGAGGTCGCGCCGGTTAGGTTCGTTGAGGTATTGTCATTGCGAGACAATACCAAGCTTGCACGAGTTACTTTCGCGAATAGGTGGGGTGCGCGTAATGAAGTCAAGTGGAAGCACATGTCGTTGCTTTATAACCACCTACTGATAGTCCAGCAATAGCATGGGAGTGGTATCGGGTTTCGCGTTCTATAAGGGTGTTTTAGTTAACGCGAACCGAACTGTAGAGTCTGACCCACGCAACCAGTACGGTTCTGATAAAATATAAGTTGGCTATGCAGCTTTATAATGTAATGAGAGTGACTAAGGAGTTGGGAGATAATAAACTTATGTACTTTAAAGATCATGTACAAGGGGATTGACATAAGTCTTGGGCCTGACCATGAAGGAGTCACAGGAGGAAGATGAAACTTGGCACATTTAAAGTTCATCATATTTGCACTGAATGTGTGAAGTACGCGTTTGTTTCTTCAATGGGTTTTCCCGATACGGTGCACGACGCAATGTACCCTATTGACCGGATCTGCTGCTCCAAAGATTTGACAAAACAATGGAACAGAAGGAGGCCAGAGCTGTGATAAAATTTCTGATGTTTCAGGGAGAAACACCTACAGAAATACACAGGGAGATGGAACCAGTGTTTCGTGATTCTTGTCCTTCATATACTTCGGTAAAAAACTGGTGTCAATAGTTTAAGTGCGGCCGCTCAAATGTTGCTGACCTGCCAAGATCTGGTAGACCAGCCTCAGAGTGCAACGATGAAAATGCAACAAGAGTGAAGAAAATCATTGACCAGGATCGAAAAATGACAATTGTGGAGATAGCTAGTAGAGTAAAACTGAATGAAAGAACAGTTTATAGAATTTTACACAACAGACTGAACATGAGAAAAGTGTATGCACGCTGGGTTCCGCGACTGTTGACACGTGAACAGAAGCAAACGAGGGTAAATTGCTGTCAACAGTTGCTCAAAAAGTGTCAGTCAAAAAATTTTTTGGAGACCATGGTGACAGTAGATGAGAATTGGGTACACCATAATGACCCCGAATCCAAAATTGCCAGCATGCAATGGAAAACCCCGGGCTCCCCAACACCTGTCAAGCCGAGAGCGCAGAAATCTGCAGGAAAAGTGATGCTGACTGTTTTTTGTGACGGCAAAGGAGTCCTTTTGAAAGATTATCTGCCTCGTGGCAACACAGTTAATGGACAGTACTATGCAGATCTTCTCACCAAACTAAGACAGGTTGTGACCAGGAAACGAGGGATAACGCGCACTCAAAATCTTCATTTGCTTCAAGACAACGCGCCCTCTCACAAAGCACGGCTTGTGCAGCTAGGAGCCAACGATTTGAATATTGAAATTCTTCCACACCCCCCATATTCTCCAGATTTGGCTCCATCAGACTTTTTTCTATTCCCAAATCTTAAAAAAAAACAGCTAAAAGGAAATCATTTTGACAGCAGTGAAGAGGTTATACTGGCATGTGATGACTGGTTTAGTTTGAAAAATAGGATGTTCTACTTCCAAGGTCTTTTCAAGGTCAAGCAGAGATGGCAGAAGTGTGTCAATTCAGACGGTGGCTATATTGAAAAGGAATAAACACTATACAAAATTTCAGCTCTCTGTGACATGTCTTTCATGGTCAGGCCCAAGACTTATGTCAATCCCCTTGTATATGCTATGCTATGCTTATGAATTTCATGGATTATGGCGCCATAAAGGCAATTTGGTATATGTCTAAATCTTGTGACAAATGACTGTTTGTGCAATGAGAATATCAACTGTAATGCGTGCCTATGTAAGAGTTACTATTAATGTACAGCACACTGTGTTATGGGGGACCAGGGGAGGACAGTCGTTGTCATTTTTCACGACTGCCAGAACCTTGGGTAACCTACTTTATGTCCATATTGTTTTTCAGATGGTTGGAGAATGCAGTAATGACAATGGTAGTGGAGAACTATAGCACTCTCTGTTCATGGGAGGATATGCTGTTAGTGGCATATGGTCGTTCAAACTCCTACGGGGGTCGGGCGAAGCTTCCTTCGATGGAAGAAAACTACGTTTTCTTTCTTAAGGGGGAAGGGGGGGGGGGGGGGGGGGGGGGTGTCACAGCGCTATTTCGCAGTGCATCTTATGTATTGTGCTCAGCGAAAAATCAGCCGGGCGAGGCCGGGGCTAGCCGAACTGGTGGGTCAGGTGTCTACCGGAAGTCGGCAAATAAGGCGCAAATTTCGACAGTCAGAAACTAGCCATCGTCCTGGTAGGACGCAGATTTCCCTTTTGCCAGCGAGATTGTTGTGTGGTTCATGTTATGGACTATTAATTGAGTGCTTGTCATATTTCGGTCCTGGTGGATAAGTACGTTGTAATGCTAGAGCAGTGTAATGTCTAGTTCGTATTATCTACAGATTAAGAAATTGTCAATGATTTCTGAGTGTGTCATTTCCATAGTTTTGCCGCTCAGGGGAGCGATATTCATAGCAGTGTTTTTTCAGTGTAAGTCGTACTGTTGTGTATGATGCTGATAGATTAAGTTTCTAAGGCAAGTTTTACAGTGGCATTTCATTATTGTACTTGATGCGTTTATTGGCCGTATGAGGCCTTATTGTATTGTGCATATATTACAGGGAAGTACCTGTAGAAGGTGTTCATTCCTTATTGTCAGCCATCGTGGTGTGGTTGTAGCCTGGGAAGAACGAGCCTTTATTTATTATTATAAATTCACACTGCAGTGGTGTAACCACAATAAATGGTTCTTGACACTTGCAATACATGCTACATGTGAGCACTTCTTCCCATGCTTCCGTCTTAAATGTCCCGTAGCACATGGGCTTTAGGGCATCACAACAAAAAGCACTTGACTAATATTCACCATTTTTGTCTGTTGATTTTTAGTTTGAATGAGTTTTTGATTTAAGTTATATTTCTTCATGGTGCTTGGGGCAGTTTTAGTGCAGGAGAGACCGACTGTAGGGGTGTCTTCATGTTCCATAAGAAGCAAAAACGGAAGTTATGCCGTTTATGGTATTTTTGAAAGAGTCAAGATTCTTTTAAATTAATGTCTGTTGTTTATTACCGAAAGGTCTGTCTTTCATTATTTGTTAATGTTATCATTCTCAACTTATTACCGCCATACAATATTGCCGCCTTTTCTCATAAGCATTACATGTATTCATTACACTACTCTATAGCTTATGACAGTTTTCGATATGTCGTTCTGGTTTTTAGATTTTCTTGCATTTTTATTGTTCTCGTTTTGCTCAGCACCGCTGTTCCATCTGCTTGTATCGCTCAGCCCCGCTGTTCCATCTGCTTGTATCGCTCAGCACCGTTGTTCCATCTGCTTGTATCGCTCATTTGGTGTGTTCCTCTTCATCATATATATTTGTAGCTCCTATATGTAATTATTGTCCTTGACACCTGTTCGTAACTGTGGCTGAGGAAGGGTAAAACCCGAAATTTTCCTTGTTTTTTGTGTGCCGTTAACTTGTAAAACTGATTTCATACCATTTTATTTTTTTAATTTATATATTTACTTTATAATTATTCTGCTTATATCCTTATTTTTTTTTTGGCCTCCCAACATATATTACTGCTCATGTATTTGTAAGCTTCGTTGGCGAATGTGATGTTTCATGTGCTTGTATATATATATATATATATATATATATATATATATATATATATATATATATATATATTTATATATATATATATATATATATATATATATATATATATATATATATATATATACTGGCTACTTCTGCTTCTAATTGCTTCAGTCCAAAAAAAAAAAATTCTGCTGTGAGAATTTAGAAAACTTAACGCCAACCTGCTTGATATTGTAGAGTGGGGTATTCTGATAGTCTTGGTAAGCAAGTTTAGTACTTGGTAATTAGTATAAATTTGTGCTTGAGATTTGTAATAAGTCAGAGTAAGCCTTCATAAAGGGTTTTAGTAAAGTGGTAATTTACAGCAATCATTCAACCCGAAATCTGAAGCTATAGCCAGTTTTCTTTTTTTAGAAGGGAGTTGTGATTTTATGCTGCTACTAGTTATAAGAACCAAATGGTTGTGTGACTTGATGTCTGATATATGGATAACTATGTAATTGAGTTTTTAACACACAAAAAAGTTAACCTAAGCAATCGAAATTTTTTGTCCTCAAGGACGGATTGTGTAAATATAATTGTTTCCCACATGTAACCTTAATTTAAGAAGTACTTGTACATTAGTTGATTATTTTAAACTCATTTATAATGCTTTTCTAATGCAGACTTCTATTGTTGTCATATGCTGTATGTAATTATTAAATGTGTCGAACGCCAGTGCTACCAGTTAGACTGGTGGGCGAATTGTGTATCTGCCGGTGGGTTACCCGACCTGACTGATTTTAACGTCGCGCCTCGCCAGGTAGAGAGAGGGAGGAGGGCGGCATTGGATACATGCCTAAAACCCGTCCCAGCGTTAGTCGCGGGGAAACCGGTCTTCGTACTATTACGAAAAAGCTACGATAAGCCGGCCCTACACTTATTGTGTGATGTCTGCTGATCGGACGGTGAGCAGGGGAGAGTAAGAAGAAACTGCGAACCACCATATCAAAACTGACCAGCTGAAAGCGGGAGTTGGGATAGTTGTATGTTTATCTGTACCTATTTTGACCCTGTTTATCTATTGTGCCGTGTTGTAATGTTTGTGATTTAATTTAGCGAGTTGATCATAGTGTTTGATTATGTTTTCGTTACAGCAAACCCCTGTCATCTCCGGTAGACCGCTGAGCCATCAGCCTGACTTTGCCTTCGTGGAATAACGGGGAAGTCATCGACCCATGCACAGCTGGGTTTCACATCAACTATAATAGTGCTTATTATCATCACCCTATTACGGGCCCATTGGTGATTGCCCTTGGTTGGAAAACATAAATAATTCGTCCACCACCAAATAATAGTCCGCTCCATAGGCACCAGTTTTCTTTTCCATCAAGCTACGTCGTCCACTATTATTTAGGGCCGCTACCTTAGTCGTGGGCCAATACAGAACGTGGATTTATTCATCAGCATCTATCGTATAGTGAGTGTTTCCACTGCACCTCTCGATACCTGGATTTACAGCTGGGTGCAGTTATTTCATGGATTAGTCAGCAATAACCATGGAGAAGAGAGAGTTAGCTTATTTCCAACGGCTAGCTGTGATTCCAGTGGAGCATCAACGCACGCACGCCAACAAAGGAGGACTTGGAGTAGAGTGCGCTTAAATTAATAGAGGGGAGGGTAGATTTGAAGAAAACTGGACCGGAACAGTTAGTGAAATTTCCTAGCAGTGTCGCTGACAGGGACAAGCCAGCGGAAGTAGTTTGTGAAGGTAGGACTATTTATTTCAGGATTTCCAGCAAAGAATTATCAGTTTAACCCTCACCCCATAATTGTGGGAGTGTGGAACCTACTTTTTTTTTTCTCTGGGGTGTTCCAAATCTTTATACGAACCTTCTTGTTTTGTGTGTGTGTGTGTGTGTGTGTGTGTGGGTGTGTGGGGGTGTGTGTGTGTGTGTGTGTGTGTGTGTGTGTGTGTGTGTGTGTGTGTGTGTGTGTGTGTGTGTGTGTGTGTGTGTGTGTGTGTGTGTGTGTGTGTGTGTGTGTGTGTGTGTGTCCTACATCGTTACTTGCATCGTATTGGGATTTTTTAAAATGTGGTGATAGATTTCCAGGCTTCTTTTACCATAGAATTTTTTTTTACTGTTGTTAATAAAATATATAATTACTTAACGGATAAGATTTCCCTTCCTATCTGTACCTGTATTCTTTAACTTGTACTCGTACTGTTGAATGTGGATACACTGTAGTGTAATAAACCTTATCTCCTAAGTAGAGCAAAAGGCAGGGTGACAGTAATTGAATAAAAGTTCACTGAGTGGCGAGGGGAGAGTGTCACGAAGTGTATTCGCCTTCTTTTCTCTCTGTCAATCTTTTCTCATACCAAAACATTCCTTCTCTCTAAATTCTCTAGAATATCTACCACTCGTCAGAACACATCAGGAGATCTCCCATTTCTTCTGAAATTCCTTTTGCTTAAATCTAGGTTACCAGCAAACCGCTGTGACCTTTTAAAGCTGTGAACTTTTACACCGCGCCCTGAATAATTACAGTTCAGCCAATGGATAGGGAGCGCGGTATATTGTCTTTTGACCTTTGACCTCAGCAACCACCATGGAGTATCCCTGGTATCTAATGCCACGTACTGGCCAGTTTGTGTGTGTTTGGGGGGATGGAACGTAATGTCAAAAATAGGTCAGGTGCCCCACCCCTAACGTAGGCAAATTAACGCCACCAAACAGAAACCTGGAGGAATTTTGTCGCGATTCTCAAAGCGCAGGCATATTCTAGTAAGCGGCATTCTCTCGCTAGCCGGCAGACTGACCGGGACAAAATGGTTGCTCCTAAGAAATACAGAAGGGCCCGATCATTTTAAACAGCAATGGATCTTAGCTGAGCGAGTAAGTGATCTATATTGTTATATGAATAACATGAATTAATCATATGTTTATCTACAACATATCATGTCAGTATCTTTTGTTTTTCACTGTGACAGAAATTAATATCCTTGATTTTGTACAGGAGACAACAACATTATGTATACTGAAAGTTTCATCTATGAACTACCATTGTCATGTTTTATACTGAATGATTTCTACTGTATGATTTCAGCCATGATTATTCTTGTCGTATTTTAATCCTGAACTGATTTCTGCAAATATCCTTATTATGTTTTAATGTGTTATGATGGTATTATGTGTTGTTCGCCATCACGGGTGATGAAGACCACTCTGTTCATCCAATTATTTAGGAATATGTTAGGTTAGTCTATGGGTACGAAGGTGACTGATGAGCCCGATGCGGGCCTGGAAAGATCTCGGACAGTGTGGACAGGGAATGTTTGCTTCATGTGAAGGTTTTATTACACGGTCCTTTCTAGCTTGTCTCCGCTGTTCCGCTGCTGCTCTTCTGGATGATTCGCATGCCGCTGCACCTTTACGAAGAGATGTGCGCCAGGCAGTTCGGTCTTGCGCAGCAGCTTCCCATGTGTCAGGGTTTATGTCAAAGGTTTTCAATGACGTCTTTAACGTGTCTTTGAAACGCTTCTTTTGGCCACCATGCGAGCGTTTACCCTTCTGTATCTCACCATAAAAGAGTATCTTTGGCAGTCGATGGTCTGGCATGCGGACTACATGACCTGCCCAGCGAATCTGTGACTGCATCAGAATAGTATCGATGCTAGGGATACCAGCTCTGTCAAGAACGGCGGTATCCGGGATCTTGTCTTGCCATTTGATGTTCATTATCTTCCTGAGACAGACTGTATGGAAGTGGTTTAGCTTCTTTACGTGGCGCCTGTATACAGTCCATGTTTCACTTGCATATAGCAGCACTGAAATGGTATTAATAAGGTATATGAATGCCTATCACATAAACTTAGAACTATGTAATAATGGGCAACAGCACTGTAGCCAATTTTATAAATGAATATGTTGACTGACTTGTAATTCAGTGGTTCTCAAACCTTGGCAACAATGACACCCCAACATGTTACAGCAGAATAGAAAACTATTACCCAGTGGTTCTTAAACCATTGTTGACAGTGACCCCAAATTGATTTTATTGCTCTATGGGCACAAGGTAGACCAGTGGTTCTCAAACTTTTGATGACCATTGCCCCAAACTTCACAGTTGGTGAAGCTAACAGCCCATATGTTGGAAATCACTGCGGTAAACAAGCTGGAAGCCAGATATAGGTTGAGACCCACCTGTATGCTTATAATGTCAGTTATGCTATAATAGATAATAGATAGCACTTTGTTAGTGATGTTAACTATGAATGTTTGTTAGATTTCTGATGGACGATTAGCGCCCAACAGATATGGGAAATGACTTCTCTGGCATGATTACTAATGGAGCTTCAATTGTTTGTCAATCCAGTCCTGCCAGGTGATCCTACCGGGTTGTCATACCAGAAGACTAAAGCATATGCAGTGTTCTCAAGGGCAGACATACTCCATCCCAGTTGGTGATGAGCCCTGTGTCAAGACGGAGAAGAAGCAACTTGCCAGCCTCTGAAACCCTAAAAAGAACTTGCTGGACCTGGAGTGCTGGGACATATTGAACCCCAGGCAACAAGACTACATAAATTCAGCATCTGAGATGAGTATTTGAACATGCCAGCAGAACCACTACAGAATATTCCCTATCCTGTTAGTTTCACCAGAATTCTCTTTTAAGAAAGTTTTCTAGTGGACTAATTCCCGAGGAGAGACTGTGCATTCAACTTGCAGTCTGGAAGAGTTTCCTCTAGAGATTATCTTTTATTCTTCCATCAAGTCTGTCATACATACACTTTCTCCCTCAAAATAAAAACCATTTCACTACAGAGAGTCAGTATAGGTTCTCACCCTCGATAACTATAAGTCACACTATCCACCATCAACACCATTTCTCTTCTATCATCTCAGACCTTTATCTTGTTTCTGACATCACACCAGCTTGGTTTTCGTCTCAGGTAGACTTTTACATAAAGCACTCGTGACAAGTATCATGATTATTGTCACAATATGTATTAACCATTAGACAAAATCTTGTCATGATTATTTTCACAATATTTAGTGGTCATAAAACACAATCTTGTCATGATTATTGTCACAATATTTAGTGGTCATCAAACAAAATCCTGTCGTGATTATTTTCACTATATTTAGTGGTCATCAAACAAAATCTTGTCATGATTATTGTCACAATATTTAGTGGTCATCAAACATAATCTTGTCATGATTATTGTCACAATATTTAGTGGTCATCAAACAAAATCCTGTCGTGATTACTTTAACAATATTTAGTGGTCATCAAACAAAATCTTGTCAACATTATTATCACAATATTTAGTGATCATCAAACATAATCTTGTCAAGATTATTGTCACAATACTTAGTGGTCATCAAACATAATCTTGTCATGATTATTGTGACAATATTTAGTGGTCATAAACAAAATCCTGTCGTGATTACTTTAACAATATGTAGTGGTCATTAAACAAAATCTTGTCAACATTATTATCACAATATTTAGTGATCATCAAGCAAAAACTTGTCATGATTATTGTCACAATATTTAGTGGTCATCAAACAAAATCCTGTCGTGATTACTTTAACAATATTTAGTGGTCATCAAACAAAATCTTGTCAACATTATTATCACAATATTTAGTGATCATCAAGCAAAAACTTGTCATGATTATTGTCACAATATTTAGTGGTCATCAAACAAAATCCTGTCGTGATTACTTTAACAATATTTAGTGGTCATCAAACAAAATCTTGTCAACATTATTATCACAATATTTAGTGATCATCAAGGAAAAACTTGTCATGATTATTGTCACAATATTTAGTGGTCATCAAACAAAATCCTGTCGTGATTACTTTAACAATATTTAGTAGTCATCAAACAAAATCTTGTCAACATTATTATCACAATATTTAGTGATCATCAAACAAAAACTTGAAATGATTATTGTCACAAAATTTAGTGGTCATCAAACAAAATCCTGTCGTGATTACTTTAACAATATTTAGTGGTCATCAAACACAAAATCTTGTCATGATTATTGTCACAATATTTATTGGTCAAACATAATCTTGTCATGATTATTGTCACAATATTTAGTTGTCATCAAACAAAATCCTATCGTGATTACTTTAACAATATTTAGTGGTCATCAAACAAAATCTTGTTATAAGTACCGGTACTGTCACAATATTTAGTGGTCATCAAACAAAATCTTATTATAAGTACTGTCACAATATTTAGTGATCATCAAACAAAAACTTGTCATGATTATTGTCACAACATTTTCTGGTCATCAAACAAAATCTTGCCACGATTATTGTCACAATATTTAGTGGTCATCAAACAAAATCTTGTCGTGATTATTGTCACAACATTTACTGGACATCAAACAAAATCTTGCCACGATTATTGTCACAATATTTAGTGGTCATCAAACAAAATCTTGTCGGATTGTTGACACAATATTTAGTTGACATCAATGTCGTATATTTTCGATAGGGCAATTAAGATCACTTTTGGTCCCTCCTGAATAGGACTAGTATTGATGATAACTTAGTGAGAAATAAGGTAATGAAATAGAATTTCACAAGTGAACTGGTGAAAGGTAAAATCTGTCCCTGGATTTTGATAAATAATCAAACCAGCCTATCGATTACGACTGAGAGGTTGGATCGGACAGTTTCCTATAAATATATTTATTTATATATATAACCACTCACATATACACACACACAAATAAGTGACGACAATTTGACGCACCTACGTGAAAACTATATTTATAAAATATGGATCTTTTTGAACAAGCTGACCGCCACACGTGAATAAAGTTATGTAAAATTTTATTTTCATATAAAAAAACTTTACATCGACAATATTGAATATCAAATCAAATACAATAAACATAGGTTACGAATCAATTAAAGAGATAGACTCATAGGTGAAATTCTTTCCCCTCTCTGTTGCCACGATCCCGTTATAAGAGAAGTTATAGCCCAAAGACGGGAGCCGCGCTAGCGTAGTGGTTACAACACCGCTCTGGCGACCGGGTGATACAGGATCAAACCCGGGCGACGGCATTTGAGGATTTTTCGTCGACCGGGATTTGGACTGGATTAACTCGAGACCTGGCGAGGACATTTGAAGGAGTGTCGTCGACCAGGGACTGGCGGCTACTGAGCCGACCCAGCTGCAATGGGTACCTCCGAAATCGGCGAGTATTTGCCTGAATGGCGAGGGACACCTGTCTCTGTACAAGAAATAAAGGGATACTCACGTAAAATCAATGTCAGGTTAGACATAAAAATAATAACCTGAGATTTCGCCTCGAGTATAAGCGGGCGTACGCAAAAAAAAAAAAAAAAAAAAAAAAATAGCCCAAAGAGTCACAGATTACACGCTATGATCCAAGGTTTTCCCTCTCTCAGTAAAAGAACAGAGTTTATATATATATATATATATATATATATATATATATATATATATATATATATATATATATATATATATATATATATATATATATATATATATATATATATATATATATATATATAAATCTATCCTAAGAGGAAAACAGCATTAGCAAAAACTTGCATACAAGAGAGAATACAAAGTTATTACATGGGTTAAATCATTAACGAATTATTCATCCCTGTTATTCTCTCGCTCTGACAGCTGTGCTCACAGACAACATGCGCACTCTTACCTAATCGTTGCTTTTCATAACATCTGGAACAAATTGTTCAGTCACTCACAGACCATCCAAGTTTTTGAGTTTACTGGCGAGTCAAACCCCAGCTTCTCCAAAAAAAGACTAATTAATCAAAATGTTGGGAAACGTTTGTCTCACTGTTGTAAATAAAAGGCTGACGAAGGTCACTTCAATTATTGTCCAGTTAGGAAAGTACTTATTATATCTAATGTTCACAGGGTACAATGGCTTGGAACTTCACTCGTTAAGTTGAATGTCAGGTACATAAATTGGTTTAGGATAAATCTCCTTCACAACACATTGGTCTTGATATGGGAAATGTCAAATGTTATTTCAATCGCCACCACAGGCGAAGTATATATGAACTTGAGAAAAAAATCTGGATATTATGTAGCGAAATCTGTGAGATACTCGCTTATTTCAGTAAGATTTTAGTCCTATGATGAATAAATACACCAGCCCTCAGGTGTCTGACTGGTTTCATCTTCAACGCCAGTAGGGCGATGCTTTTGGTGCAGTGGGAATGCTTAAAAAAATGACCCGCCGTAAAAATCTAATACGCTTTAGTTTCGGTTTCGAAAACGTACAATAAACATTTTAACATCTCGTCGATCTGCTGCACGAAACGGGGGAAAAGCTTGTAATTAACGACTTGCCAGAACTGTGAGACCAAACTGGCGTTTGAATTAACGTAATATGTTAACTTTAACACTAACATTTGTAGTAATTCGGACAGTTCTCAGTACTAAGAACGAGACGATTGTAATAATTAACGCAAAACACTACCAAAGTTTTTAAGAACCCCTCTTCGCTCTGCAAGCGGTCTCTTTAATATATACACGCTGTGGGCAAAGCCAGCAGAGGCAAATGTGACCGCTTGGCCTTTCACGCTAGCTTTGTCCCTCCTACTTTAACGCTAAGCGTTTATATGTGCTAGAAGATGATACATGTAAGAATGACAGACCTTAAATGCAAATAAGACGTTTTTACACAAAACGCAGCATTCATTCAGAGTTCAGTTGCCGTTACTGCTCTGACAGGGCAAACGTAGGTCAGTCCCAGATAATAATGAATGGGCAGACCTATTGTCTCAGCCTGTTCCTGTCCTACTGAACACATTTCTGACTTCCTCGAAAGCATTTTCCAGCCTATCGTTGAGAATCTTCCCTCCTTTGTCAAAGACACCAATCATGCTCTTACAACTTTCTCCTCTATCCGACTCTCAGCAGACCGCTCCTACCGTCTTTTCTTGTTAGACGTCTGTTCTCTGTACACCTCTATTCCCCACTCTGATGGTCTCCGAGCTCTTCGGTTTTTTCTTGACCAACGCACTTGCCCTTCTATATCCACTGTCACTCTTCTCCGTCTTGCTGAACTGGTCCTTCAACTGAATTCCTTTAAATTCAATGGTCAGTTTTTTGACCAAATTAGTGGTGTTGCCATGGGAACGAAGATGGGTCCTAGCTATGCCTGCCTGTTCATGGGCCATATAGAGCATCAGATATGGCAACAGTACTCCGGTCCTTTCCCCGGGTTTTACCGCAGATATATCGATGATGGCATAGGTCTCACAGATAAATCTGTCAAACTTCCTTGACATTACTATTTCTATCACGCCCTCCGGCCTTAATACCTCAGTATACTACAAGCCGACAGATGCCCACAGCTACCTCCTGTATACCTCTTCTCATCCTCGGGCCTGTCGTGACTCCCTTCCTTTTTCACAACTTCTCCGCCTCCGCCGTTTGTGCCAAGACGACGATGACTTCCACTTCCGAGCAAATGAGATGTTGGATTTCTTCCGTAGCAGACTTTTATCCGAACAATGTTCTGACCTCTGCTCTCCAACGTGTGCTCCCCATCTCTCGTCAGGAGGCCCTCATACCTCACTATAAATCCACTTCAGATAGAGTCAAATTAATCTTGACCCATCACCCTCACAGCACTGCTGTCAAACGGATCCTTTTCCGCCACCTCCCTATCCTCCAAGCAGAGCCTGCGACCCAAGCAGTATTCGGTGAAGCACCTTTGGTGGCATATAGACGCGACAAGAACTTGAAGGATCTTCTTGTTCACAGCCGTCTCCCAAAGGAGAATGCCACTCACTTTGGCACACTACCCTGTGGTCGGACACGATGCAACACGTGCAAGTATGTCATCTCAACCCAGAAGGTGTCCTTTCCTAAGGCTACGTACACCATCACTAGTAGCTTCACGTGTGAATCACGTTATGTCATTTATACGATCATATGTAAACGTTGCTGCAAAACCTATATTGGCCAAACAGGCAAACGACTTGGGGACAGATTCAGCCAGCACTTAAATGACATCGCCCAGCAAAAAAGTCCAACACCAGTTGCCACACACTTCAATAGTCCTGACCACCAGGGTCCCATCGACATCCAGGTCACTGCGATCCGATCCTGCTCCTCTGACACTGCCAGCCGAGAACAGCTTGAGAACCGTCTTATCCACCGCATGGGGTGTCTAAAACCAGCCGGTCTCAACACTTTCCACACCTTTGTCTGAGGTCTCCCTTTCCTCTCTTGCTCTATTTGGACTCTTTCCACTCTTATCCTATTCTTCTATTTTTTATGCCATCCTCCATAATATGTATGGATGTACACGTTTTCTAATTTGTCTTGATTTTTTATTTCATATTCATTTATCTCCTACTTATTCTGTCCTCTTCTATTTCCAGTCCCCACTTTTATTATATTTGGGTAGTTTTTTGTTCAGTTTCGTTTTTTAGTTTTTAGCTTCTTAGTATGTATTGTGTACTTCCGGGGTCAGAAGTCACTTCCTTTTCAGCCATGCTTCGCCTTCAGGGAAGTACCTAGATTTTATTTTTATTTATATTTATTTTTATTTTTATAGTTCTTATGTCTCCTATCTAGCCTTCACTTTCTTTCTTTTCCTGACGAAGGCCTTGTGGCCGTAACGTAGACTACTTTCTTTGTCTTTTGTCCTCGTAAGACGAATCACCTTTTTTCGATTTTTTTTCAAACCCACCCCTGGGTTTTATAAGCGCGAAAGTGGGAAATGAATGTTTGTGTGATCTGGTTTTTTTTAATCCTATTGTTAAGTTGGAAAAGATCACACATGTGAAAATAAAGTCGAAATAACAGAATGTCGTGTGAAAAAAGGTCAAAAAGCTGAGGAGATGAGTGCAAATATTAATTATTGTGTCGTGTGAAAAAAGGATGGGTCGTGTGGAAAAAGGCGGGAAAAAAAGAAGAAATAGTATAAATAGAAGAGTTGTGGGCGATAGAGAGAGATTTTAGGATTTATGATTCCAAGGATACCATGATTTTAGACTAGAGGATTTTTACAAATAGCGTTAGGAGAACTTCGTCTTTGAAGATACCAAGACAAGTTTTTTTTCTTTAGTAGACAAGTGTGTATATTATTCAGTTGGATTATAGATTGTTCATTTTGGATAAACAACCATCATTTTGTGAAATTTACAGTGTTTGTCTAATGTCATCAATAAACTCTAATATAATTTTCTACATTTGCTGTTTGTGGAAATTTACAGTAATTTCTTTCGGATATTAGTTGTTGTGCTGAAACTGTTTTGCTTATCACCAAACTCAAAGGGAAGAACATTCCTGGGTTGAAAAAAAATAACAAAAGGTCAAGTATTATGATCTCTGGCGGAACGCCAGTTAGCACTTGAACCACAACAACATATGAAGGATTAACTCTGACTAAATAACAATCAATATAACTACTTGAACATTTACCTGACGCGGGCACACAAACACACAGACAATTTTCCAGTTCCTCCTAGTGGTAATATTCTGACGTCACTCAAACTAGTTGGTTTATCTGAATAGTGAGGAAAATGTTAGAGACGAAAAGGGGGGGGGGGGGGGGGGGGAAGATGGCCGGCTTGTGTAAAAAGTTAATTTTGACGATTGACAGTGACAAAATTGAAAATCTAAACCCTACTGAAACTGACCATAAAAATCATATGGTAGTATAGCTTAGAGTCCCCTGAGCAAAAATATGTTTTAAAAAAATATGGTAGTCCAAGTATTAGTCAAGTTATTGAGAAAATACTATATGTCTAAGAACGCTTGAACGGACAGACTGTTGTTCTTGCTCGTTACACATAACGTTATTGGGGACGCTAGTTTAAAAAAAAGAGGCATTGTAGTAATTCAGATTCTATTGGTTGGTATAAGAGTATAGGAGTAAAAGGGGGAGATAGGAAAAATGTAACTAAAACTAAACATCTTTTTCTATTGGCATAACTAACGCAGAATGACCAATGGACTACGAGGCACATAGTTTGTTTGGAATTGTTTTGTTTTTTCAAACTAAATTCAAAAAGATGTAGTAGTGCCTGCTTTCATTGGTCGGCTCTAATAGATATTGGCAAGAGGCATAGTGGTCTCGTGGCCAGTTGACTAGAAAATTTTATTCAAACAACTACGTTGAGAGCAGATGTGATAAATTGTAAAATTAACTACTAAATTCACTATCTGGACGGGACAGAGCAAAACTGAGGCCATATTCTTTGCCAGTCAACGTTATTTGTGACATATTTCTTTGAACTAGTGGTAAGAATGCTATATGTATTTACATGCTTGATTAAAACTGAAAAAGTCAGATACTGCTGTGGAAAAGTGAAGGACATGCCGGAAGCAAACATTATTGAGTCCTCATATTGAAATGTATTTGACTGTTGCATATTATTATGATTTTGTATTAATATTTTGTATTGGAAATGTTAGGAAGCCTCTGTGTTCTATGAACACTTTTCAACATGCCTAGAGCGTTTATAAGTTAGAAAAGAAAAGAAAAAAAATCATATAAAAGGAGATGTGGTTACTCCACGCTATTGCATTGAAGCAAACTATGTAAAAGTACAGTGGCGTATCTGCCATAGGGACCTGTGGTGTGGTCACAGAAAGGTGAGTCATAAATTAGGGGCTGATGCATATGAATGCACATACTGTCATGTATATATAAGGATAAGAAGTTGTGATCAGGTATGACAAGGCCAGGGTGTCTTTTTATTGCAGAGTTTCTATTTCCTGTTACCATACGGTGACAGGAAACCTGATGAGTGGGTGAAAAGTCTCCATTATAAAGGGTGCTGATCTACATTGTCTCTACATTGATATACTGACTTATATTCGACCTACCAAGAATCCCAGGTGACATGTTATCAGCTGAGACATCTGACATTTCATCCTATATTAAAGTTTTAGTCTGTGAATACACCTACAGGAACTCTATATTAACAATATATTCATAGGACCAAGAGTCCATATTTTTTAGTTAAAGCATTATATGTAAATATATTTCCTCATTTTCAAAGACCTGTCCAAAAGAGATGGCGGGACAGGCAGATTAAATTGTAAAAAGAAAAAACCTTAAAATGTTAAAAGAAAACTTTAACCACCGTCTTATTCATTTTCTTATAGTGAGTTAAAGTGTATTGTGTTGATGTACCATCATCTTCATTTCACCCCTAGACACTAGAGACATCATACACCAGCCACTAGAATCAAAATACGGACTGTGTGAGATCTAGGGAGGTAGCGTTATGTTCCCTGATACAATATATCATCATCATCATTCTTTTTATAGTCAGGGACCTACATGTGCTTGACCTCACACAGTTAACACAGACACAACTATCTTTCTTGTTAGGTATAACATCTTAACCTCCCCAGCAAATTTACCTTTGCTACATATTAGTAAGTCCAGTTACCATTTATTCTTAATATTACTTTTGGGCCAGCACTCTGTCGTTCTTCTGTGTGTAAAACACTAGGCCAGACAGGTCACTTGCAAAACCCGGTAATTATAATTCAGAATGTTCTTTAAGTAAAGTTCTTCTCACTTACATAGGTACTGAAAGCCGCTGGTAAGATTTAGGGTTTATGACCCAAATACTGTATAGGGAAGAAAGAAACACATAAATACTCAACCCTAATAGTATATCTAATCCTACGCGTAAATCATATTCACTCGGTTATACAACTTAACTAGAAACCATAAGCTTAGAGCTAGTCTCATCGTTAAAACCCCCCCCTCCCCCTCCCCCCCCCCCCGTTAAATAAATTCTAATCATTCAAAAAAATCAGTCATCATGAATTAGAAATACATATAAATATATTTCGTCAGTACTCATGAGTCATCAGTGCATTTATTTAGTTAGTCAAACTATTCTCTTACTGGTTACTAGCAGTTTAATCCAATTTATTAATAGCCGAACGAGTTTAGCTAGAAATTATAATTTATTCTGCTTCCCACTGTAATGCAGTAACTTAGAGAAAATAACTGACTTTCATTTTAATCACTCTGCACAAAAGAACAAGTGAAATAAAATAAGCGATCACCATTAAAATCACTCAATCACTACTAGATATATATTTACCTCGCACAGCCTACTAAGACTATTCTCCAACGAAAACTGAGATTTTACTTAATACAGCAAATCTAGAAACGAAGCTAGAATGTGTCTAGAGAACTGCGGAGTCTAAATGAATACTGGATACTGAGTCTCAACTGCTCAGGTATAAATATCTCTCTGATGAAAGGAAAAAGATTACGTCTAAGACTTGAAACATACTCAAATCCAGATGTTTACACCTACGTTCAGATTTACATTCAAATCTGCAAAATCAAAGATCTGCTCACCCGAATTACTTCGCACCAATGCCAACCAGGTCTCTCTCTGTTGCGTAAATACTCATTTGAGAACCGACGTAACATAAAAGACCAGACCCCGTGCGAAGATTTCCTCGACTTACAGGATCACACGAATACTGCTTGCAGACTATGGCCATAAAACGTAATACACGCGAGCTCGTCTTAGATCTAAGATTCCCTACGTTTAGTTCTACGTTCCAATTATGTGAAACACGCGAAATCAAAGATTCAGATAATATAGAATCTACATATTATCGCCTCCTCTCGATATCTGCAGGGTTGGTCGTAAAAGAATTAATAGCGAGAGTCTTTGATATGGCTTTTCGCATGTTGTAACTTAACTTACAACGCACGAATTCAAGCAGAGGTGATAGACCCATTGTCTCCCCTTTCCATTACCGACTGATCTCATTACGGCGATTCTTATGATCGCTGCCGAGATAATTACAAGTGAGCGGAACCCGATCTGCTCGCTAGCCTGCCTCAAAGAGAAAACAATTAAATGCTTCCCGCCATAAACTGCTTGCTAAATTAGAAGAAGACAAAGGTACGAATTGCAAACAATCTAGCGTATGCAAAAGAAAGGTAAAAAGAGCGGGTAAAGGGTAAAAGAGCGGAAGAAAAAGGAAAAGACCAGTGCAAAATAAAGAATAGATATCTGAAAAATATTAATCATAATATCTTTGCGACAGTCAAACAAAATCTTGTCGTGATTATTGTCACAACATTTACTGGACATCAAATAAAATCTTGTCTTGATTATTGTCACAATATTTAGTGGACATCAAACAAAATCTTGTCTTGATTATTGTCACAACATTTACTGGACATCAAACAAAATCTTGCCATGATTATTGTCACAATATTTAGAGGACATCAAACAAAATCTTGTCACGATTATTATAACAATATGAAGTGGTCATAAAACAAAATCTTGCCATGATTATTGTCACAACATTTACTGGTCATCAAACACAATCCTGTCACGATTATTGTCACAAGAATTAGTGGCCATCAAGTATAATCTTCACCCGTGTGTTACCGGGGCCCGAAAGGGGAGCAAAGAATAGTAACACTGTACCCTACCAGTCATGTCGTAAAAAGCGACTAAGGAGGGTTGGGCATGGGGCTGGTTACCCCATCCCGTAAAAAACTTTTTACCACAAAAACTTCAACAAACATGGACAAGTCAAATAAAGAATATAAATCAACTCAGCCGCCAAAGACAGAAGAAGGTCCTCTCGAAAGGAAGCGCATGAAGCAACCTATAGAAAGCCGAAAGGAGTCTGGGTTGCCGACTAACCTTTTTTCGTCTAGAAAAATCTCCAGGATTTGCACCTGGAATAGCAGAGGTAGACCAAAACACACATGGAGAAGAGAACTGGAAACAGAGGTGAAAATGATGAGGAAAACATGGAAAGAACTTGAGCGGGGATGGCACAGGGCAGGAAGACATGTGTTTGTTGAAGGCCTATGCTCCTTGGGGAGCTAATTAGGGTGGCCATATTGTTCAACACAAAAAGGAGGACAAATGCCATTTTTTTATCATAAAAATGAGGACAGGGGAGGACACTATTTTTTAAAAGTAGGACGAAAAGTAGGACACCTACGTTCAGTAACTACAAGACGCTGAAACATATTTTTTTTTTACATTCAAGCAATAAGCTAATAAAATCACATTGATTTTGTGCCTACTTATATTTTTCTGATGATAAAATCTTCTTCAACAAAGTTGAGCTACGTTTTAAATTTCATTCATTCATTTCATAACCCTCCACTCCCAAAGGAGCATAGGCCTTCAACAAACACATGCTAAGTCCTTCTGTCACGTGCCATCATCTCAAGTTCTTTCCACGTTTTCCTCATCATTTTCACCTCTGTTTCCAGCTCTCTTCTCTATGTGCTTCTTGGTCTACCTCTGCCTCTCTTGCCCTGGGGGTTCCAGAACAAGGACTGCCTTGTAATGCTATCAACAGGTTTCCTCAGTGTGTGTCCTATCCATCATCTTCTTCTCATCTCTTGTTCCACTGGCATTTGTCTAGTTCTTGTCATCAGTTCCACGTTGGTAACCTTGTCATACCATTTTAATCCTTCTATTCTACGCAAGCACCCATTTATGAAAGTCTGTAGCTTTTTGGTTGTTGTCTTTGTTGTTCTCCATGTCTCAGAGCCATACAATAGGACTGACTTCACATTTGAGTTGAAGATTCTTATTTTCGTGTTGGATCCGATTTCTCATGATCTCCATATATTTCCCAATGCAATGAAAGCTCCTCTTGCTTTTTTGTATTCTTAGTTTTATATCACTGTCTGTCCCTCCAACTTTGTCTATATTGCTGCCAAGATATGTGTACGATTCTACATCTTGTATTAGTGTTTCTTCAAGTTCAACCCTGTTATCATTACCTGCATTTATTCTCATTACTTTTGCCAAAAGTACTTTTTAAATATGCATAGAAATCAGAGCATAAAAGCTCCTTGAAATTGTACTGCACAAGTAGAGTGCCTTTAATGGAATCTTTCCTTTAGTGCTGCCAAAGCTGCTTCAGTAGAATGCTGTGCAGTCACAGAAATGATAATAGCAGCTGTTTTGGTTTTGGCACATGATAATTTGCTGGCACATTCTGAATCTTGGAAAGCATTCTCGAGTAACACTGAAGTTCAATCCATTGATCTGAAAGAGTTGTGGTGTTTTACAGTCTGAAAAGCAAAAGCACCCTCGGCCGCGGAAACTTCAAACCTTTCCTCGCTTATTTCTGTATTTTAAAATGTCAGTTTTTATTGCAAACATTCAGACGCAAGTGCTTTCTTGTGCTTTTATGTTACTATATGTTTTTTTAAATCAGCTGCACCTTTATTTGCTACTGATACAAATGTGCCGCCTCTGCATACAAGACAGTCTGCTTCATACTCTTGTCGGCCATTGGAAAATCACTGAAAATTTTTTTTCTATTCATCCGTGAACACACACTTCCATTTTGGCTTTTTGAGCGGGTATCTGTAACATAAATGTAATATAATGCCCCAATCAATGGTACATTCGATGTTAAAATTATTTGTAAAATGCAACAGATGAGGTTTTAATTTTAACAAACCCATTATTATACTAGTAACTACTCGTGTATTTTTTCAAAATAAACAAATTGCAATAAATATAAAAGCAGTACGAACTAAGGTTAATATTATTTGAAATTGACAACGAAGTTATAATTCACTAAATCCAGCCCCAAGTTCTTATTCATGCCGTTTAGTCTGTTACATTTTCCCTTAACAAATGCCAATAAACCTAAACAGCGTTTAACCTGGGTTAAAATATTATAAACTATTGAACAACATGACAACTTACGGTAGTGTTGTTGGCAATTTGTGCGATCCGTCGATTTTGCGGAGACAAAATTTCTTAATTCTGACACAATTTCTGTACTCAGAAAAAGTAATTTAGCCAATCACATAAAAGCCGGATATTTCAACATTTTTTTAAAAAATCCGGCCGGACGCTCAGTTTTGTCGCAAAAGGCCGGGCAAATCCGGCCAAATCCGGACGTCTGGTCACCCTAAGCTAAATGGTATTGATTGAAGTATCGTACAATCCTTTCAAGATTATTTTCAAAATAGTTAGTGGTCATCAAACAAAATCTTATCATGATTATTGTCACAACATTTCTTCTTCTTTGATCCTTAGCCGCCTACCGTCAAAGCAGTCAGTGGCCATCACGCCTAGTGGCGTCTTGTAGAGCAACAACAAATTGATTCCACTTTGCTCGGTCGGCGGCCATCCTTCGCACAGTGCCCCAACTCTGGTTCATTCTTTGCATCTCAGCCTCCACAGTCCTCCGCCAGGTTGTTTTTGGTCGGCCTCTCTTTCGTTTTCCTTCAGGGGTCCAAAGCATAGCTGTTCTTGTGATGGCATCGGGGTCTCTTCTGAGGACATGGCCAACCCATCTCCAGCGTCTGCCAGCTATGATGGTGTGCATGTCCTCTTGCTTGCTCCGAGTAAGCAGATCTTGCTTGGTGATGGTATTCGGCCAAAAGATTCGGTGAAATTTTCTTAGGCATGTTGTGTGAAAAGAGGACAATTTCGACATTTCCTTCTCTGTAACTCTTCAGCATTCCACATCATAGAGAAGCACAGAAAGCACACAGCTCTGATATAATCTTAATTTTGTGCTTGTGCTGTGTTGAGAGGACTTTCAGATGTTGTTTAGGCTAAAAAAGGCTGTTCTTGCCTTATTCATTCTGATGTTGATGTATGACTGTTAAAAATAGAGTGGTTGATAAGGGGCATCCCTGTCGTACTCCTGTCTTCACCTCAAAGGTTAGGTTGCTCTGCCCAACACTACACGTAAAGTTGGCATAGAGGCTTTTTATGATTGACACTATGCAGCTTGGAATTCCATAGCCCTCAGTATTTTCCATAAACTGTCCATATGTATGCTGTCAAAAGCCTTTTCAAAATCAACAAAATTAATGTACAGCTGCCATGACCGGTGTCAATACCTTGTCGAGGTATGGCGGCTCGCGTACCCTGATTACCACCAGAGCTATACCAGTGGGAGTTTTACTCCTGGAAGGTTCTACCAAGGTGGACAGGTTTGCGCGTGCAGGGGTCAGACTAAAGCAAACACCCAGGTCCTCCAGGTTGGGGGTTTTAGCATAGGGCTGACACCCCTGTCCATGTAAAAAAAATTGAAGTTACGGAAACAACAATGAATAAACAAACTTTGCTGCGGGACGGACATCCGGAGTCTGAGGCTCGTGTGACTGTCAGTCGTGAAAGCCGAAAGGAAGCCACTGACATGAGAACGGACGTCCTGACCGCAAAACATGATACAAGAATAGGATTTTGGAATATCAGGACAATGAATGAGACGGGTAAACTAAAACAGGTCACGGCAGAAATGAGAAACTATAGGTTACACATTCTAGGGATAAGCGAGAGCAGATGGACAGGGGCAGGAAAGTTAAAACAGCAACAGGAGAAACAGTACTTTACCCTGAAAGAGAGGATGGACAGCACAACGAAGATGTAGCCATTATTCTACAGAAAAGAATAGAAAGGACATTACTGGAATGAAAACCCATCAACAACAGACTGATAAGATTAAGACTGAGAGGGAGATTCACCAATACTGCAATAATACAATGCTACGCACCAACGAATGACAGCAATGAAGAGGTCAAGGATGAATTCTATCAACAACTGCAGAAAGAAATGGAAGACACGCCTAGATACGATCTTATTATAGTCACAACATTTACTGGCCTCAAACAAAATCTTGTCACGATTATTGTCACAATATGTAGTGGTCATAAAACAAAATCTTGCCATTATTATTGTCACAATATTTAGTGGTCATCACAGAAAATCTTGTCATGACTATTGTCACAATATTTAGGGTTCATTAAACAAAATTTTGTAGTGATTATTGTCACATTATTTCTTCTTCTTCTTCCGTCCTTAGCCACCGACCGTCAAAGCAGTCAGTGGCCATTACGCCTAGTGGCGTCTTAGGGCAACAGCAGATAGGTTTTCTTTGCCATTGTTTCCCATCACGCCTAATGGCGTCATTAGGGCAACGGCAAATTAATCCATTTGCTGTTGTTTCCGTAATCGAAGTGACTGGCAAACGGGTGATCAGCCCGTTGCATTGTCACATTATTTATGTGTCATAAAACCATGTCTTCTAATTATTGTCACAATATTTAGTAGTCATTAAACAAAATTTTGTAGTGATTATTATCAAATTTTTTAGGGGTCATAAAAGCATTTCTTCTCCTAATTATTGTCAAAACATTTAGTGGTCTTCAAAGACAATCTTGTCGTTTTAATTGTCACAATATTTAGTGGTCATCAAATACAATCTTGTGATTATTGTCACAATATTTAGTGGTCATCAAATACAATCTTGTCGTGATTATTGTCACAATTACTTAGTGGCCATCAAATACAATCTTGCTATATGTATTGTCGAATATTTAGTTGTCTGCAACAAAATGAAATCTCCTGTTTCAGTTATTGTGTGATGATAATAAACAAACATGTTGTTTTATGCTTTAAGTGCTGTCGGATCTTTTCCTTGTTTCTTTTATTTCTAGTGTTGCAATATCTATTTTATAGCATTTTTTTCTTGTTTATTTTATTCATAATATTGTAATATCTATTCTATAACATCTTTTCTTATTTGATTATAATATTATAATATATCTTCTAAAGCATTTTCTCTTGTTTATTTTATTTATAATATTGTAATATCTATTCAATAACATCTTTTCTTATTTTCCCTGCTCTGCGTCTTTTTTTGACTGTCCTCTAGTCTGTACGGCCGCTATGACTAGTGGTTGAGTAGGTTTTCCAAGGAACACATATCTACATCCCAAGATTAAAGAGTAGATTGGTTCTTCCATTATAGCTGCACGAATCTCTCCTGTCACGTAACGAGATTCCACTCTGATAAGTGCAATTAGCAGGGTCATGGGTGCAACATCCTTCGTAGGACCTTGGATGTCGACACTCTCTGCTGTTATCTGGTCAGGGGTGACTAGAGATGCCCTGACCACGGCATCGAAAGCAAGTCATGTGTCATAAAGGCACTCCACAGATTGTCCGTTTACGAGGACTGATTCGATGACGGGAGGATGAGAAACGTTTCCGGTCCTCTGCTCCTTCCGGGATGACGATTTTGTCTGCAGACAGGCAGCATGTTGGGGAGGAGGTCTGCGCTTGCACTCATTAGTGTTGTGATTGTTCAAGCGACAGTACTTGCACCATTTATCTCCCTGTCTCTGGTGTGGCGCAGCATTTTTTCTTGTTTTGCTCTTTGTAGTTATCATGTTTTGCGTGCTGTTTATGCGAGATGTGTGGTCCTTTGCTTTGTTGGTCTGGTTGGGAGCGAGCAGGTTGCTTTGGCGCCTGATCCGAAAACTTCTTTCTGGCTCCTTGAGACTCCATGAGAGCATTTTGGAATCGCTCTGCCAGTGTAAGAATATTTTCTAACCGGTCAGCGCCGTTTTCAGTGAGAAATCTACGCATTTCCACCGACATAGACTCTTTTAGTTGCTCTATCACAATCAGCTCTTTCAACCCGTCATAGTTCTCGGTAAAGTTTCCCAGTGTACACCACTTCACTAGGTAGTCTTCAATACGGGCTGCGAACTGTGAGAAAGTCTCTCCGGCCTCTTTCCTAGAACCTCGAAATTTTTTCCGGTAAGCCTCTGAATGAAGCTCGTACCTCACCAAGAGAGCTTTTTTCAATGCCGGATAGTCATCTTGCTCTCCGGCCGGAAGTTTATTAAAAACTTCGTAGGCGGCTCCTCTTAGGCCCTGGGAAAGTTTCAAGTTCCACTTCCGTTCTTCAAGTCCAAACCCTGTTGCAAAACGTTTGAAGCGGTCTAAAACGGCGTCCATGGTATCATTCCTTTCTGAAAAAGGTTCCAGTGGAAAGTTCATGGCATTGGGTGGCGCAGGTTGCGAAGTAGGCACACCGTCTGAGCGGGGTGAGTACCCTCCATCATAGTTGGAAGCCGCTGCACTTTTTGCCAGCTCTATCTGATTGGTCTGTCCCTGGATTTCCAGTTGCTTCATCTTAAGTGCATGCTCTGCTGCTTGTTTCCGCTCCGCTGCTTCTGCTGCAGCTTTCCGCTCTGCTGCTTCTGCTGCGGCTTTCCGCTCCGCTGCTTCTGCTGCGGCTTTCCGCTCCGCTGCTTCTGCTGCGGCTTTCCGCTCCGCTGCTTCTGCTGCGGCTTTCTCTTTCCGCTCCGCTGCTTCTGCTGCAGCCTTCTCTTTCTGCTCCACTGCTTCTGCTGCAGCTTTCTCCATTGTAAGTTTCTGCATTTCCATCTCTCTTTCATGGAGTTTATCAGTCTCTTCGCTTACATATTTCATCAGGTCTTTTCCACTTAACCCGAATTCACGCCCTGCCTCCATTAAACTAGCTATAATTTTTGCGGCATCTGCCATGATATGCAGTATGGGTTCGCGAAGGGAAAAATTGGCAGTGACCTCCAAACAAATTGTTTAGACTCGCACAAGTAATTATCTCTTTAAAACCAGCTAGGTTTAAATTAGTAATCAAGTTCAAATAGTTCTTAAAAATCACTCACTCAGCGTATTATGAAAAATTATATAACAGATTATCTCGAAGTTTTTATGAAAAATTTGCTAAATATTTATGATAAAAATTTTCCCAGCAGTTACAGAAAAAGATTTTAAAAATCAGTACCCTACAGTATCCTCTGTTCTCAAAAAGTGTTTACTCTGTCCGTTTGATACTCAATTTAAAAAGTATCACTCGTGCTTTAGAGATATAAATTATCCCCTATGAAATAGACAAATTATAGTGAGAGTCAGTCTAGAAGGTAATCCCTCAAAATGCCAACAAATTTTGCAATTATCCCAACTGTATAGCAGAGATGAAAATGTGATTTATCACACTTCTAAGTCCGGGTTCACTAATCCCAAGACGAGCCCACAATTGTCATGTGGTGATTCCATGGGGCAACTACGACAGTAGTTTTTGCCAGGAATAATCTATGAGATATTAGATATAAGGTCTCTAGAAATTGGCTCGTTAAGAAAGAATAAAGACCTATTCGAGATAGGGACAAGAAGACAGGAATGCGAATGCTTTCCACTAGACAGTGTTTTCTAATTAATTATGGAAAGAGTTCTATTTCCCCACGACCTTAGCTTCTGCCCTTAGATCCCGTAAAGAAAAAGCCCCCAACCTCATCTGAGTAGAGAAAGGTTCCTATAGGTGAATATGTAACACCGACAGCACGAGTGATACATTAACAAACTAGATAATGATCAAACGATCGTTGGGTTTATTAATGAAATATCCACACATATAGGGTTAGTAACGGTTAGAACGTGATGATGGTGAAAGACGATTCACACAAAACACACAGATGAGATAATAAAATTGCAGTTAATTAAGTAATAGTTAATTAAGAATGAACTGATGTAAAGTGAAATGATGATGTGATTATGATACGTGTTACCAAAATGGTGAGTACTCTACACAGTCCATGTGTCTCTAAATGCTTCGCATTGATATGACGATTCACATGTATGCATACACTGTCCCAAGTTGTTATACGTTATGTCGAGTGGGGTATATTTAAGCCGAGGACGTTCTGGTGAAAACTGTTGTCGGACTGAGAGCGTTGACGATATATATATATATATATATATATATATATATATATATATATATATATATATATATATATATATATATATATATATATATATATATATATATATATATATATATTCCTTCACTGTTTGAGTATATCTCTGTAGTGTTGATCAACAATTAATAGCTGTCATATGAACAAAAGGTCTGTTGTCTAATCTCCCGAGGGTACTGGCCAGACTGGATATTTTCACGAAATGTTAGTGATATGTAGACTCATAACCTTGCATATGTAGTCGTGATTTATAAAATATATAGAGTCTGCTTCATAGAATGCGCTTAAGAGTGTGTGGCACTTGGTATAAATATGCGATTCCTCTTTTGAGCTCTTTTGCTTGACTTCAGATAATAATGATCTTTCGAGTGAATTGAATTGATGATGACTCTGTGTTGAATTTGTGATAACGGTGTATTGAACTTGTGAGCCAGCAGTATATGGGTGACGAAAAATGCTGCGTTCACCTTCTGACTTGTGGGTGAGACAATATTCCTTTTTAATTGAGGAATGAAAGATGTCCTATGGCGAATTCTGCTAGCCAAATGTCCGTTTTTAATAACTTATTTTTGGTTAGACGTCAGACACGTTGCGTGTAGACTCAGACTTCTGATGAACTGAAGACACACAAAAGTCTTCGTAAGTTTTTCACATTTAATATCACTGGTTGACTTTCATTTATACTACTGCTCATTATTCATCTCTCTCTGAGTTCAATTCTAATTATGTTAAATATCTTGTGCATGAGAGTGTGTGCGCATGGGAGACTGTGATGATGATGAAGGTGAAGTATGAACTATTAATTACCTCCTATCATCCTATCATCTTCTAGGAAAATCTTCTGATTTTATTAATCAGTTATGCCAAGAATTATTTGAAACTCTATCTTACGCACATTTCAGCTGTGAGGTTAAAATAAACAAAAATAAGAAAATGTATTAATAAGTATAAGATCTACTAACCTTCTTTTGCCTTCGCAAAATCCTTTAAGAACACAATTCATCACAGAACTGAATTATATCCACTGTGAATAAACACGTGTATTTAGGCTAGGCGTTTTTGGGATTGTATCTCTGCCTCACAATATAAAAACTGAACTGCTCCCTCTAGCAAGCTACACGGTATTATATTTCTGGAAGTCACCTGGCCAAGCTGGGCGTCCTATGTGGTAACCCAACGCTTGTCTGAACAGCGGCCGACCAAAGATAACATCATTACAGCATGAGACGTTTTCACCTGGCCAAGCTGGGCGTCCAATATTGTTACCCAGGTTTTTCTCTTGGCCAAGCTGGGCATCCAATGTGACGACCCGTCGCTAGCCACAAAGATAACAATGGTCGTCCACAGAAATTACAGCATGCCCATATGTCTGATTGGGATGACCAGATGTGTTCTCACCAGATTTATCACGATGCAATGTGGGCTTCAAACGATAATGTCATGTATGGGGACTCAATCAAAGGATTTTATTTCCCTCGATGAAAGAACAAATGTGGTTCTCAAGATACCGGTCGCGAGTAATCACAACGATGAAATAGCAAATGTGGATCGCAAAAATGTTGGATGAAAGAGCAAATGTCGGAGAAAATACAATACGAAAGATGTAGGAAAAGATAGAGCAATAAGGCCTTTGCGCTCGTTTATCACAATCCCAGTGGGCGAAAAACTTTCTTTACATTTAAAATGAATAGTTTTATATTTAACTTTAGTTGAAAATGTTAACAATATAGTTTGAATATGTTTACTTTTACATCGGTTGAAAAGGTTGCAAGCTTCCATTACAGTTAGAGTGAATATGTTTTACATTTACACTGCTTGAAAGGCTGAAACTTTCATTACATTTAGAGTAAATATGTTTTACATTTACAATGGTTGAAAAGATTAATAATATAACAAGTATGCACACCATTTCTTTCATCATTCCCTCTATATCTGCTCCATATAGAACTTGGGACTACCTCTGCTTTTGGTAATTTAAAAGAAACTCGCAATAAAGCCGTGGTAGTTTAAGAAATCATCATTATAAATGCTGAGGTTGTCAGCCTCAAATGACTTGGACATCCACTAGCAATTTTCACATATTAATATTCCCGTATTAGTTCACATGTTAATAATGAAAAAATATAGAATTCAAAATGTACAACTTACGCCAATCTTTAGGCTCACAGACCTCTGCCTGAGATAAATAAAGGCACTTGTAGGGGCCTCTTACACTTGGTCTGGGGTGTTGTTTATTTAACAATAATTTCCCACTTTGACTTGTGCTTCAGTTCCCTCAGATTCCGGTTTTCTGTGTTAAAATAGTAGAGTTTTTCTTGGGTTTATAAGTCCTGAGAATGCTCAAAAAGATCCGGTCTGGTACTATTCTTAACTCTGGCAACGTCTGGTTGCCTTCGTAGCGCGAGTGATTTTCACTGTGTTCTACTGTGGCTGAAGTGTCAAGTTATATTCTCTGTCTTCCCCCGCATTTGTTTGTTACGATGTTAAGCAGGGCTCCAATCTGAAGGGTGTTGTGCTTTCATTCCAAATGTCTGCCAATCGTTTCAAACATGCGTATTTTGTGGTGTAATTCAAATTGTTTCCTCATGGAAATTTCTGCTCGTTACTGCAAATTCCAAATATGGAATTAAAACATCCGATCCTCTCTCGGCAATGTTTACAAATAACGTCATATTATTTTCATATAAAGTAATGTCTTTGTAACAAGGTGTACCGGAAACGATTATGTCATTCTTGTCTGTCAAGAAATATGTCGTGCAGGCGAGTAATCTAACTACCCGTCGCACATCAGCCTTATCAGCGATTACACAAATTCGCTGGGCGATTTTAGTGCTAATCCGTAGCCTGATGTCGGGAACACCGGAAATTTTCCAACATGATTGTCGGTTAATATTATCTCATCCGTCTCCTTTTCCAGCATGGATGAACTGGTAAACAAACAGACATTACGACTTATCACTGAGAGGAGTGTAAGATGATTTGAAAGTACAAAATATCTGCTTGATAGAATGAAAAGAAAAGGGCCGACCACTGAAATGCAAGTTATTTAGTACACAGAAAATGTAACTAAATACTGCCGGAGAGGAAAAGAGATCGACTAAAAAATCTGTGACAATTAGACAATCTCTGAAGGACTGAGGACTAGAATGGAACCAGGCCAGGAGGAAGACAACGATAGGAAAGTATGGCGCTCTCTCGTCCAAATCTCACGGTAGAAGAGGAACTACTAAGTGAGCAATTAAGCAAACTAGACCGGCACAAATCGAGAGCTACCAGTATGTTTATGAAAACTATAATATAATATAACACACTTACGGTAAAGACGGCAAGTGTAATAGCAGTGACGTCACTTCCTGTTTTTAGTGGCGGAAGTGTGTCCAACTTAAAACACACCAGTGAGACATTTGCACATTGAGGTAATTTCCTATTACTCGTGCTTTTTTGCTTCGCAAATGTGTAGTTATGTGTTATTTCGTAGCATTTGCTCTGCGCATAATATGTTTAGTTGTGTATTGTTTCGAGTTAGGGTTGGGGTTAAGGTTAACTGTAACCCCAACCCCAACTCTAATCCTAACTGTAAATGCTACGAAACAACTTATAAGTAAACATATTCTGTGCGGAGCAAAAAAGCACGAGTATACATTGTCATTGAAACTGTTATACATTTTTTCTACAATGATTCAGCCATTCAAACAACGTGTAAGCGATGTTTCCTCCAGGGTGGCACTATTGTGCCAGTAGTCACATCTTGTTTCTGTATGTCACAGAACTGTAACAATGCTTTCATCTTATTCATTGTAGTAAATGTAAGACAAACATGATGTTTGCTTAAACGTAAGTAACATCTGAACACTTTATGTCTGGTTATTGTTGACTCACAGATGTATGAAAACACTGAGCTGATAAGTGTACATTGACATTTGAAATGTTTATGTGTACATGTACGAGTATATTATAAATGTATGAGTACATGGATATCTGAAATGTTTATGTGTGCATGGATGTTATAAATATGTAGCGTACATGTATATTATAAATGTTTATGTGTACATGGATATTTGAAATGTTTATGTGTGCATGGATGTTATAAATATTTGTGTGTACATGGATATTTGAAATGTTTATGTGTACATGTGTGTTTTAAATATTTAACTGTACATGGATATTTGA
Source organism: Oreohelix idahoensis (assembly GCA_024509875.1). Taxonomy (NCBI): domain Eukaryota; kingdom Metazoa; phylum Mollusca; class Gastropoda; order Stylommatophora; family Oreohelicidae; genus Oreohelix; species Oreohelix idahoensis. The sequence continues at coordinate 12,754 of JAMPIV010012340.1, read as the reverse complement.
AATGTTTACGTGTACATGGATATTATAAATGTTTATATGTACATGGATATTATAAATGTTTATGTGTACGTCGATATTTGAAATGTTAATGTGTACATGGATATTTGAAATATTTATGTGTACGGTGTCGTAATTTTTCTGAGAGAGTTCTGATGGATATTGGTCCCTTTAGAGTGTAGAATGATAGTGAAGGCTTTGTGGGAATAAGGATTTAGGAAAGTCAGGTAGTAGATTCACAAGTGCTGGAAAGAGTAAGGACAGTCTCTTATTACAACAATATTTGTCTCTCAAAAACTATTCCTACCACTCTTCTGAACAAACAATTGTTTGTCAGTTCCAGTCGCTCAGGCGCACACACCGATTTGGTGATTCTGACACACAACGTACATAAATACAGACTACGATCACAAATATGGGAAATGTTGGATTTTGGGCCAGCCGACACCAATGCTAATAAAATTTTAATACTTTTATTATCATAAAATCCAGTCACAAATAATTATCAATTTACAGTCAGAAATCAAAGGTTACAGAATACAAATATGACAAGGGGGGAGGAGTTTTTTAGGAGAAGTATCCAGTACACCTTTTCCCGCTTGTATTTACTAACAGAAAAGACCCGGTCCCAAAGACAAGGAAGAAGGGGGGGGGGGGGTGATGATGATTAGTGATAGGCAATTTAACCCAATGGTAAATTTATTACTCTGAGGCAAGGGGTTACAGGGATAAGGGGGTAGAGGAAAAGCTAGGGTTCTCAAATGTTTCCCTTTATTCAACAAACTTTACGGGAGGGGGGAATGAACACAGTTAAACAATCCCGCTAGGAGAAATCCCGTACAATGAATACAATACCCCTTAATACTAGGACGAACTAATTAATAATAATAATAAATTCTTTAAGCACCAAACACGGCGCATAAGGCAGAAACCAGTGCTCTCCAGGTTGTTCGTTGTGACGCCACTCCTCTTAGCTCTTGCACATCATTTAGGCCCAACGTTCTTCCTTCTCTTATTATTGTTCTTCTGAGTGTTTCTTTTGGTCTTCCTTTTTTCCTCTTACCCTCAGGAACCCAAGTGAGCGCCTGTAGTGGTATTCTGCTGTTTTGCATTCGTAGGACATGACCGATATATGACCATCGTCTTTTCCTTATATAGTCGGAGACATATTTCTGCCTAGAGTCTTCTCTTATTTGTCGATTAGTCTTGAATTCTTTCCAACTGATGTTCATGAGTTTTCTAAGACATTTGTTCTCGAATGTATTCAGCTTGTTCTCCAATGATTTTGTTATCTTCCAACTCTCACAGCCGTATGTTAACACTGAGATAACATTTGAATTAAACAGACGAAGCTTGGTATGTATATTCAATGATCATAATTTCCAAATGTTAGATAATCTATTGAAGGCGCTAGCTGCCAAAGCAATTCTAGTATGGATTTCTCTAATTATAAGGGTAAAAAAAGATTAAATCTCCCGTCATTCAAAAACACGCTTGGGCTGGCCAGCACACACAGTCACACACACAGACTTACCAAATTGTGAATTCTGGCACTTTAGGAATTTTACAACAGCAGCTAATACCGTAGAACAATGGAAATTGTCTTTTTATTTCTTCTGTGTCAGGCCCCAGATTTAACGAGGTGGGCTGGTAGCTAATAGTCTCAAAAAATCGCCAGACGGTAAAGCGTAAAGGCTACTGTTGGTTTGTTAGATAAAAGTTCCTAATGAATGGCACAGGCACTTGGCTAGGTGTGAGGTATGGTGTGGTTTCTAAGATTGGCACAGCTGGTGGAGATAACTTTCTTTTGCCGTAATGTCACAAACTACAAAACACTGAGATAAGTTCTTCTTCGAGGGGGGGGGTGGGGGGGTGGGGCGGGGGGGGGGGGGGGGGGGGGGGCGGGGAGGAGAAATAAAATCGACTGAATACTTGACAGACAGTGTTCAGGCAAATCTATGTTCTTCTTCACACAAAAAAGAGCATGGGTAGAATATTGCTACTGGCGACTGTTCTGCTTCCAGTTTTAACGACTCTATGAATTAGTATTTTAAAAGTGTTTCTTGGGTGGCTTTGTTCTCAGTTAAATTCAGCAGTGGCGTATCCTGGTAATGCGAGCTAGGCGTGCTGCTACTTAAAATGAATATGTACGCCTACTATTTAACTTCTTCCCCTCTTAATTTAAAAACCAACTATATTAAATTACGCAACGATAGTTATTAGGGTTATATATCAACTATCTCCGAAATACTAATTAACTTACAACTTGAAAGTCACTGTCACTGTAATAATCTGCATTCCCGGCAACTAACAAAAATTAATCACAAAAAACACTGGACGGACACAACCGATTTTTACAACCCGAGAGCTGCAGGACCACCGCACGCATGTTCGCATTGATTTTTCGTATCTGGCCATGACCCCGATCCAATCAAACCAGTGTTCATACGTGAATCCGAAGGGTGCCGCACGCATTGTGACGGAATTACCCGAGAAACTTCGGGCGATTGCTACTAACCAATAAAACTGCACTATAAAAAGCATCTGGGGAAACTGAAACTAGATTATTCGTAGATTCTATGCGGGAAAATCTGTTATCCTGGTGCGTGCGGTCCGAAAGCAAAACATTAGAAGAGAAATATTTTATAGAATGATAAATTAAATTTTTATTTTCCTTCGGGCATAGGTGTGCGCGGCACGCACAGCACACATAGAGAATACGCCACTGAAATTCAGAGGAGCGAGACCCGCAACAGGTCGCCACAAGTTTAGCTTTAAAAAAGTTCATATGTCACTGGAGTAATCGAACTGAGTCGGCAAGACTATATATATATATATATATATATATATATATATATATATATATATATATATATATATATATATATATATATATATATATATATATATATATATATATATATATATATATATATATATATATATATATATATATATATATATATAATATATATATATATATATATATATATATATATATATATATATATATATATTCTATTGCTGCGTAATGGCTGCTTAAATGCTGCCTAATTGCTGGGATGCGAGGTTCGAAAGATCACTCTGGATACAAATAGAAAAAAACATGAAATGCAATGAAATCATATTAAAATCTAACGCGCGATACATTTACAGTTAGACTATTTTCTGCGCTCGCGTCTTTAATTAATAAATCAAGAAAAAAACTCTCCGTGAGGTTAATAGTTAAAAGCACATCTATTTCTACAGAACTAAACTGTATTAAAGTTATAATTCCCTTAATCGGCTGCACAGTTAATTTACGCGGCTATTGTATTAGGAAATAAACTTATAGATGTAACATTTAGTTTGCACTAGAACTTTGAAAATGGGTTTATTTAATAAGGTTAAATTTACACCACAATCCAGTGAAATAACTAGACCACTGATCACTCGAAGCTAATGTATAAATTACCGTCTGCACAGAAAAAAGAATTCACTCCAATAGCCAACACTGTAGATGAAATCTAGCAGGGATCCAACTATATGCTAGTGAATCTTAGGATTCTGTCAGAACGAATGATAAAATGCAGTTTTCGGAGTTCTTTATTTATACTATTAGAAATGTAACTTAAATAGGACGTGTTAAAATGTGACACCTTTCTTGATGTTGAGGAAAATTCGAGGTTCTACGCCGTTGTGTTAACCGAGATTTTCCCCTGGCTTCCGATCTCCGTTCGTCTCCGGCTGCTCGCATGAGGGTGCGAAATCTCTGCGAGATACTATCTTCTTTAGCTGAAAGTTCCATGATTCATCAGATGTATCGCTTCTACGTTTAATTCTGAAGACCGGCCTGTCTTTGATGTGACCGCTCTCCCGAGAAGATTTGGTCCCTCCCACCAGGCGGGGTGACAGCAATGTAAGAAAAATGAACTGCTGTTAATTACTCTAGAAACAAGAGTGAGTTTCTGGCCACGTCCCCATTTGGGCCGGCATTAAGAAAAAGATTGCTATAAATCGTTCTCAGAGATGGTCGTGGGCGTGATTTAATCTCCCATCAAAAGGCCATGCGATCTCAAAAGTTCACAGAAGATAGCAGACTGCATATAATGTTCCAACGTGTAAAATCCTCCTGGAAATGTTGCATGCTTAATTAGTCCACGTTGAAATGCCGCGGCTGATGAAAGTTACAACAAATGATCAGGGGTTCTAAAGTTATGAGAGGCCAATATTCTGTTATCATCCATCGAGTCAGGGAAATTCACTTGTCATACCTAGACATACGTTACATACGGTACATGAAACAGGCAGTTTCATTATTAATTTGGCAGTGTGCCCGTGTATATCCTTGGGGTCTCTGCGGGGACAGACAAAAACTACGCTCACTGTTCCTTCGTGCATGCCGTATGAGGTGACTGCTACGAGGTTGTGTGTGGGGCTGGCAACAAGATCATTCAAAACAAAGTTCTGTACAGCTTTTGCTGCACGAGCACATGTATGATTCTGTGCAGGCTTCCTGTTAGAGGCCGAGCAGCAGGGTTGGCTGAAAGCTCTAAAGGAAGCAAGAAGGAACATAAAGTGATGATACGGGGAAAACCCTAACTGCAAACTGTGGAAGAATTACCGCCCTTACATTATAAATCACAAATGTTCAACAAAATTTTCTTGTAAAAGGGAACTCATTGTGATGTAACATTTAAAATGGCTTGTCTGCACAATCCATTCATAAAATGTATCGTAAATTATATTTTGTGAAAAGTGTTGTATACGGTGACTGAGACAAAACCAAATTTCGGCCATTTGTTTCATCTGTCTTAATCATATAACTACTTCAATTTTCCATACCATTTTCTTCCTTGTCCTATAATAAGCTGTAGTTCTCAGTTATTCAATGCTACTTTCCTTATTCAAATAACCTTTTGTATTTTACTGTCGCGGCAAAGCGTAATAGCGCACCATGTACTGTTGCCATACTGTACTTTCAACACCTATCTGGACGTTCTCCACGCACATTAAGATAGGCTAGACCTGAGCACGAACTGAGATGCAGACTTGTTGGCGACGAGAGGCATCGTAACCGCCAAGTAAGGTTAACACTTGACGTCGTCATACATTGCCTCTCACAGCTGGCGCAACTGATAAGATTCAGAGATGAAGTGAGAGAACACGCGTTCAATTATTCGGGCAAGTAAGGAAGCTAGACATTTTAATGCACCATAAACTTTCTGAACGGGGAATAGTTGAGGATTCTGAGAGCATATGCAACAGACAGTGACGCCAAGATAAAGGACAGCCTATTTTTGAGGTTAAGTCAGGACTCCACTTTTGACTTCCAGAGCGATCAGACGTGCCACAACCGTGACAAGTCCACGTGGTGTATTTTTTGAGACGAAGCATCGTGAGAAATACAAGCCAGATAAGTTGAATTTATTTTATGTTTCTATTCTGTTCACAATTTAAGCAGTTGATTATAATTAGTATTTGTTGATTGCTTTATACTAGCTAGGAGTGATAATATAAATTAGGAATAGTAATAAATAAAACAGAAACAAATACATTTTAATAGGCCCAGGTGCCACGTGCTTTCCATTGCGAGGTACATCAGCCATTTTTGTTTTACTTAACTCACCAGGAAATAGCAATTAGTTGAATCCTCCTAAACTGTAATCATAGATTCTAGTAGTGTTAATCAACTATTAATAATAAATATTAGTGGATTCGGAAAAATTTAGATTTGCCAGATTAAAAGGGTGAACCAAAATAGACAAAACTTCTAAGAATAAAAACTAAGAACAAGATTGCACAATAAAATAAGTAAAATAATAATAACAAAAGAAAAGAAAGGGAGCTAAAAGAAATAGGAAAGAACAATAAATAAATAAATTCAAATAGGAAATTAGGACATAGCTCATAATCAAACATGCCATCTATAACTAGAGTCAGGTGAAGGCAAAACGTGTGCAGAAGCAGTTAAAACCAAAGGTAGAGACACCAGGCACGATAAACTAGAAGAGAATAATCAGGACCTCATAGAAGAAAATACTAACCAAAAAATAGCAATGAAATCACAGAAAGTACCAAAGAAGACTCAAGACATAAAGCAACCCATGCAGTTTCCAAAAATAAAGATGAGCATGTAGTAAACATATGTCGTTTAAAGTTAACGCAAGTAACTGGTGAGGCTGTCAAGATCAAGGCACTAGATGATGACAAAATTATAACCATCCTTGAACCTGTGTTAGGCAAAAAGGCGATAGCCAAAACTTCAAAAACCCATTTTGGCATAATCATTACCCTAAATCAGAGTTACAGAATAAAAGAGATGTTAGAGGAACTAAAAGTAGAAGCAAAAACAGTGACTCTTGCACACGACATAAAAGTGAAGATAGAGCTAGCAAAAGAGACACTTAGATGTGTGATAAAGGGGATAAACACAACCCTGTCAAGCGAGGAAGTTAGAAACAACCTCGCAAAACAGAACCCAGACATAAAGCTGGTACACGTAGACAGAATAACAGTGATAGGGAGTATTGTAACCCCATTGGTTGTAATAACGACAGAAGGGAGGGAAAGCCATAAAAGACTACTAGTTGGGAACACTAAAAAGAATACAGAAGTTTACATTCCCCCTGTGCTATAATGCTCCAACTGTTTGAAATTCGGCTACGGAAGGAACAACTGTAAGGGCAAAACAGTTTGTAGATACTGCCCCAGTAATCACCCATCTACACAGTGTGAAAAGGCAAAGGCAGATACCGACTACAAAAAGACGAATTGGAACAGAAAGTGCATCAATTGCAAAGGGAACCACAGTGCCAGGTTTCAAGGCTGTCCAGTGTACCAGAGCTAATTGGTGTTAGCTTTCTTAGTTTCATAGTCCTTTATACATTGTAAAATCTCTATTGGTTATCTGTACTGCTTTAAATAGCTTTGCTAAGCCATTATTTCTATAATATTTAGTATTATAATGTAAGGTTACTATAGAATGTACAACCACGCAGCTTAGCTGGGTTGTTAGCGTGGCTACGAGGTATATGCTGTCCTCGCAAGATGGCAGCCACGTGTTATAGGCCTAGTGGTGTATTTAGTTCTAGTCATTAATATGCCTTGTAAATATGATACCCATACTTTTGGTACGTGGAACACATCTGAGACATGAACGTTCCTGTTTGCTCCTTGCAGAGCAGGGCGACACCAGTGCGACTGAAGCCTGCACGAAGCATTTATATGCTATGGCGGTGGTTTGTTTCTGTAACAATGTGTTATATATGATGAGTTCCCAATCTCATCAGTCGGCATATACGACGTGCTTCAGAGTGCAGGGACGGATATTGAGATGGATCACTTGCGAGGTGGTGGTTTATGCTCATTAATGAGAGTATTCGTTGTACATATCGTTTAATATTATTTTAGGCACATTTCATTATTATTTAGTTATTGTTCTGTGTCGGGTAATTTATGAGAGCACGTGGGTCCACTTGGGAACAAATTATGTCTTCTTCTTCTTCTTCTTGTTATCGCATCATTGATGTTTACACCTTCAGCCGAGTTCTCATGATGAATTCGACTGTTGTTTGAAGTTCCTCTTTAGCTCCATATAGCTTTGAGTTTAGTGTTGAGTCATTGGGCCAGTATATCTTTCTTAGCTGGTCATACAGAGGACAATCCTGTAGAACATGCTCAGCAGTTTGTTCGTTTAATCCACATGTGCACAGTGGTGAAGCAGACAATCGTAGCTTGTGCATGTGTTTATTCAGTTTGTTATGCCCTATCCTGAGGCGAAAAATAGTTATCTGTCCCTGCTGGTCGAGAGTGTGATAGTCGTCTTTGGGTTGGTTCGGTTCTCTTCTGATAGTCTGGATAGCTCTCTTTTTCTCAAAGTATGTGACTTCATTATCTTCTTGTTCACATTCTCCTCCCTTTTTTGCAAGTTTATCTGTTTTTTCATTTCCGGGTACACCACAATGAGATGGTACCCACTGAAGTATGGTTCTCTTTTTGGCAGCTACCTTGTTTAGTTCATTTCTCAGATGCGGGAGTTTACCACCCTTGAGAGCTTGCAGGACAGACAGTGCATCTGTGAGGATGACTACCTGGTGGCAGTCAGAGTTGGTGTTATAAATCATATTTGCAGCTTGCTCTAGAGCTTGAACCTCAGCTGTATAGTTGGAACAGAATTTACCAGTGGGAATGTGCCTAGTCTCATAGTGGTTGTCAGGATATGAGATAAAGATACCGGCACCTCCATTCCTAACAGCATTAGTTGCTGATCCATCTGTATAGGCATGTATCCATGATTGATTGGGATAGCTTTCTTGGATCATACTCAATGTAGCAGTTCGTTTTTGCAGATCATTATACTCACATCCACTTGTGAGACCACTGACTGATGTATTAATTTGGAGGGCATTGCTGGCCTGCTCCCATGGTACAGGGTATAGGGTGGGCTTCAGTGGTGTTGTCTTCATGGATAGGTCTTCTTGATGCTGTCTTTTAAGTCTTTTTCCCCGATGCACAAAGCTGCTACGCTTTAGACGTCCCAATGCCAGATCATCTAGTCTTGCCTTCATTGGGTGCGTTGGCATACTGTTGTACTTTTCCATCTGGATCATGGTTTTTGTGTCTCTTCTATGGGACAATGTCTGTAATCCAGCAACCTTCTGCATCTCTGATATTGGTGTAGTTTTCATGGCTCCTGTAATGAGCCTGAGAGCTTGATTTTGCACCTTGTCCAAAGACTGCAGATGTGAGTTAGCAGCTGATGACCATGCTGCTGAGCTAAACTCTAAGTGTGGTCTTATTACTCCATTATAAATCTTCTTTAGATTTCGTTCATTTGCTCCCCAGTTGGTACCTGCTTATTTTCTGAGTATGCCTAGTCGTCTTCGGGCCTTTCCTTCTGCATTTTCAATATGCTTATTCCATGTAAGCCTTTGGTCAAATGTCACCCCAAGATAGGTGGGGTAGCTTTCTTCCTTGATCACGGTTGTCCCTAGGTGTATGTTAGCTGCTTTGTCCTTGGGGGCGAGGGAGAACAGTGTTGTGGAGGTTTTGTCTGTGTTTATTGTGATAAGCCATTTCTCTGTCCATGACACTAGCATGTCTGCTGCCCGCTGCATTCTATAATTTGCTGTGGTGACGTTTTCATCAGCGCACCAGAGTACTAGGTCATCTGCATATAAGGCAGCTTTCACTCCTGCGGGGAGATCTTTCACCAGGTCATTGATGTAAACAAGGAAGAGTGTTGGGGAAATTACTCCTCCTTGAGGTACCCCCTGATGGAGCAACACTTTTCTGCTCTGCAGACCGTCAAGAGTGACTCTAGTTCTCCTGTTATGCAAGTATGACTGGATCCATTTCATCATGTTGCCTTGGATTCCACTTCTCCTAAGTTTTGCAATAAGGCCATCTTTCCACACCTTGTCAAAGGCCTGCTTGAAGTCGACCCAGATCGTTAGGACCTTTTTCTTCTCCTGGAAGGCATCTTCTATTGCTTGAGACAAGTAAGTAACTTGGTCTTCTATACTGTAGCATTCTCTAAATCCAGCTTGTTCCGGCACCAGGATCTGCTCAGACTCTAAATTCCATTTCAATCTGTGGTTGACTATTCGCTCCATAGTCTTCCCAACACAGCTTGTGAGACTGATTGGCCGGTAACTTGCAGCCTCGGTCTTACATTTCCTTTTCTTTAATATGGGTATTGTGGTGGCTTCTCTCCATACTTGGGGTACCGTTCCTTTCAACCAGCTGTGGTTGAATATCTCAAGCAGTTTTGTCTTTGCTGCTGAGCTCAGATTTACTAGCATTTCGTTGCTGATTTTGTCTGGGCCGGGTGACTTTTGAAACTTAAGCTTGGAAATAGCGTTCTGTAGTTCTCCTAGTGTGATGGGTTTCCTCATATGGGGCAGGAGTATCTGTCTGTCCCATGGTTGCCAGTATTTCTTTTCTTATCTCTCTCTGATGGTCTATGTTAATGGGTAAGTTGCTTTCTGAACTGTATCTTCTAGCAAACAGGTCTGCAGCTTGTTTTCCTCTGAAAAGTTTGCCACCTTCATCCAATGTGATAGTCTGCCTAGGTGAGGAACGCTCTTCATTTAGAGACTTGACTAATCTCCAAAGTTTCCTGCCGTCTTTCTCAAGGTTCAGCGATGCCGTTTTAGTTCTCCAGCTTTTCCGTTTTTCTTCTAGCTTTGTTCTCTGAAACTCTGCTACAGCCTTTTTTCCATTTGTTGTGAGTTTCAAGTGAAGGCTGAGACTCTGCATCCTTTCTAGCCCTGTCCATAGCTTCCTGACGTTCTTGGAGTGTGCTGGACCAGTATGGTATGTAGTTACGCCGGCATCCTTTGGGAATGGTTTCTTTTGCAGCTTGTAGTATGCATCTGTTGAAGTCTTTTACCACTTCATTAATGTCTCTGTTCTGTACCTTGAGGGTAGACAGCAGCGTGTTTACCTGATGCCTGAATAAACCCCAGTTGGCTTTTTTGTAGTTCCATCTTGTAATGGCTGGGCCTGTACTGAGAGTTGCACTCTGGACAGTAAGAAAGATTGGGCGATGGTCGCTTCACCCTAGTTGGTCTCCTACTTCTCTACTAATAGATCCAGCTATATCTGGGGTGGCGAAGGCAAGATCTGGTGTTGAAGTTGTGTGCCATCATCTGGAGTAGAAGGTAGGAGTATCTGTGGCATTATTGACTAGGATTAGGGAGTGATCATCTTGCCATGTTTCAACCTCTTCACCTCTGTGATCTAGATGGTTATAGCCCCAGCTCTGGGAGTGGCTATTAAAGTCTCCAACTGCTATAAAGTTGGTGGCTGGTACCTGTATAGAGCTGAGACTCAGGGATTTGTTGTTTGGACAGTAATAGTTCGGGAGTTCTATTTCCATCTTGTCTATCTTTATCTGCAACAGCTGATATTCTGCTCCATCCATGTAGGTTTTCCTTTCGTGTGCATGAATGTTATTCCTTACAAGAGTAAGTACTCCTCCTTTTCGTCTATCTTGTCTGTCGATCTGAAGCCTTGATATCCCCTTATTTTAAAGGTTTGATCTGCTTTCAAGTGAGTCTCTTGGATACAGCAAACACTGACTTGCTTCTCATACAAGATGTTTTCCAGCTCTGTCTTTTTGCTGTATCCAGCCTGCTTGCTGTTCACTCCCTCTGCATTCCAGTGCATCATGACAAGTGGCACTCTGGGTTTCTCTTTTTCTGTTTTGTTTCGGTCAGTAGTTCTCCTCCGCCGTCTGCTGACTCCACAAGACGGTCTAGAGGGTCCTCCAGTAGCTGAGGGTGGGCTCTGTCGAGGCTCAGAGCCCGGCACTGCACCTGCCTGGTGGAGCTCCACAGGGCGAGCACCAGTACGAGATTTATTTGACGGTGTAATCATCCATAAAAAAAGCGAGTTGCGTGATACTGTGGTTTTCGGTGCGCCTTCTGGCCCAGTATCTACGACTTTAGCACCTCTTCAACGGGAGAGTGGGCTCATTCCTAATCTGTTTATGTTCCCAGTAGTAGACTATTCGCAGGCAGCCTGGGGGTGTCACTGCTCTGCGCGGACCTTGTTTACCGAGGAGGCGTCCGAGCTCGTATGGTGAAAATATGGTTGCGTTATCTTCAAAATAGACCTGTCTTTCCCGTGGCTTTTCTGCCATCCTGCAACTTTGAGTTAGGGAGTTCTGAGCTCCAGTCTCTTTCCCAGGCATTTTATCCTGGCCTGGCATGCATACAGAGGACCCCACTTCTGGTTCTAAGTTAGCAGTTGGGGATAGGTGGGGTGGCACACTGTGCATTCCCCGTCATCCAGGGGGGCACTCCAACTATGCAGAGCTTGCACAATGCTGTGCTCTGGTTCTGGGCTCTCCCAAGGAATCCTCACGTCCTGCACAGAGCCACTTCCAGATACCCACCACCTGCCATCTCTCCATTGTAGAAATCTCCTGCATGCGGCCATCCAGTCAAGAGCCAGTATTAAGTCTGGTGCCCAAGTGATCCCCCCAAGCTCAGTGTGCAATGCTGGGTTCTCATCATGCTGCAACACAGGGAAGATTGTGATGCTCAGCCATCTCTCTCAACTCTGCACAGATAAGTGACATCGGGGACTTAACTGTGCCTCAGTACTGGGAGGCCCCGTTTCCGGGTACACCACACACAGCCAATTGAGGCAACGGTCGTCGTAGGCGTGTCTTCAGTGGGGAAGTTGTGGAGTCTTCCTGTCCATGTTCTTGCACATCCTAACACTGCCCGCAAGACATCGGAGGTTTGGAGAGTGGCCTTCTCTGCTTTTTTGAGCCGGGGTGGGCTCCCCGGGCAAGTCTCGATGTTGATCGGGACGTGTCCACGCACCATTGGGCCCAGCATCGGCCGCATCTGATGGAGGACTTGCTCTGCCAGGTTTGAGTTAGTAAATTCCAACTTTGTCATCTTCATGGCATTGTGATGCTGGGGTGCCTGTGGATTTCCTACCGCCCCGGGTAGGAGCCAGAAGTGTACTGTGCCAGCTCTGGGAGAGATAAAGGGGGTGTTTCTGCATCTCCTTGTGATACGTAGCCAAGGTAGGGCTCACAGTGCACTTTCCCCGCCACCAAATTGCCTGCTGGTTACGCCGAGTTCTCCGAGGCTCTAGGCATGTGACCAAGAGTTGAAGACAATAGGATCGTCACGTCCTGAGTCTCTGTGCCTGTACGATGGGTTCCGATCTTCAGGGAGCAGTCCACACTCGTTCCCGCTCCCAAGACTTGTTCAGTATCCATCTGGCTCCTTCCCACCCACAGAGGGCGTGT